>CM065334.1:2721758-2827810 GCA_033032175.1 Saturnia japonica | reverse complement strand
TGTCTGGGGTGGACGTTTGTTTAAAGCCCGCTGGGGTTAAAGTGTTCGGCCAAACAGCGTCTGGCATTCGAGTGTTTGTCCTAACAGGCCGCTGGTGCTCGACGTTTTCCGATCCGAAAAGTGTATTGGCTGTTGACGCATTTATATCAGACAGCTTGCTGGTGCTCGACGTGTTCGATCCGAAAAGTGTACTGGCGGTTGACGCATTTGTATCAGACAGCTTGCTGGCGGTCGACGTGTTCGTGCCGAAAGCGTCTGGCATTCGAGTTTTGTCCTAACGGGCCCTGTGTCACCGTTTTCGACCGAACAGTGTCTGGGGTTGGACGTTTGTTTAAAGCCCGCTGGTGCTTAAAGTGTTGACCAAACAGGTATTGGGGTTTGAGTTTTTCCAACAGGCCGCTGGCTCGACGTTTTCGTCCGAAAGGTTTGGCTTTGACGATTTTATCAGACCACTTGCTGGTCCCGTGTTCGACCGAAAAGTGTCTGGGGTGGACCATTTTGTTTAAAGCCCGCTGGGGTTAAAGTGTTCGGCCAAACAGCGTCTGGCATTCGAGTGTTTGTCCTAACAGGCCGCTGGTGCTCGACGTTTTCCGATCCGAAAAGTGTATTGGCGGTTGACGCATTTATATCAGACAGCTTGCTGGTGCTCGACGTGTTCGATCCGAAAAGTGTACTGGCGGTTGACGCATTTGTATCAGACAGCTTGCTGGCGGTCGACGTGTTCGTGCCGAACAGCGTCTGGCATTCGAGTGTTTGTCCTAACGGGCCGCTGGTGCTCGACGTTTTCGATCCGAAAAGTGTACTGGCGGTTGACGCATTTGTATCAGACAGCTTGCTGGGGTCGACGTGTTGTCCGAACAGGTTTGGCTTGACGGTTTTTACAACAAGCCGCTGGGGTCGACGTGTTCGTCCGAAAGGTTTGGCTTTGACGATTTTACCAACAGCCCTGGTGTCACCGTGTTCGACCCGAACAGTGTGCTGGGGAGCTTTGGACAATGTTTGTGCTTTTGCCCGGCTGGTGCTTAAAGTGTTAGGGAAAAGCTCTGGTTCGAGTGTTTGTGCCAAACCGCCATGCTCGAAGGTTTTGAAATTTAAATTAAATTGGCTTTTTTAATAAATAAAACCGTTGTTGTCAATTTAAATCCAAAATGTATTGGCTTACCATTTGTATCAAAAACTTTGCTTGGGGTTTCCAAACGGTTTGTTCTTGCCGAACGGTTTGTTTCAATTAAACGTTTTTAACCTTTAACGGCCGCTTGCTTGAACTTGTTTGAGAAAATGCCTGGGGTTGAAGGCATTTTATCGAACTTCTGGGGTGAACTTTCGTTCCGAAACTGCCAAATTCCGCGTGTTTGTTAACAAGGTTCTGAACTTTCGACCCCGGAACCTGTAGGGTGTTGGCGAATTTATTATCGAAAGTTTCTGGGGCTGACGTGCCATGAAAGTTCTTGGCGGTTGGAACCATTTGATTCAAAACCAGCACGGTTCCGATGCGTTTCGTCAACTCTTCTTTTTAATGCTTTTTGGAAAAGGTTGGGGTGTTAAAGAACCTGTTTGTGTTTAAACCTTCAGCCAAAGCACGAACCTTTTAAATTTTTTTTTTTAAAGGGCTTTTTTTTAAGTAAAATTAAAAAAGTTGGTTAAAGATTTCAATTTTTAAATTAAATTTTGTTAATTGGCAAATAACCTTTTAAAAGAATTACTAATTTATATAATTAAATGATTTTATTGGGTATTCTAAAAGGGGGTTTTTTTAAATTTCTTAGGGATTTTTTTCAATTAAATTTTGAGTTTCAATTAACTTTAACTTTTGGCCAAAACCAAACTTATTTAGAAAAATCCCTTTAAAATTAAGGGCAAAAACCTTGTAAATTAATTAAAAAAAAAAAACTTTCCTTCAAAGAAACCGCCAAAAATTCCGGTCAAGTAATACTTCCTGATTGAAAATTTTACTAAGAACAAATTTTTAAAGGCCTGTAAAAAAGTTGGGGAAATTCGAAACCGAAATTTAAAAGGAAGGCCCGGGACAGCTAATTATATTACTTGGTTTCAGGAATCCGAAATTATTCCCCAAACCACCAAACAAAAAAATTTTTAATTTTTAAAGTAAAAATTTAATATTTTTTTTGGTTTTCCCCCAAAACAAAATTGGGTGTTAAAGTTCCAACCCGGGGTTTTATCTATGGCCTCCTGCTCCGCGGCGAACCAAAATTTTAATCTAATTTTTTTTTTTTTTAAAAGGGGTTTTCGAACCGTTCCCTTAGGGTATTTTAATTCAAGAAAATTTTTGTTTCCGGCTAAAGTTATCAATATCCCTTTTCAGTTTAAAATCTTCTTTTAACTTGGAAATAATTCTTTATTGAAGGACCATTACTACCATTAATAGTGAATAAAGTGGTTTCCTAATTTTAAAAAGGAAAACCAGATTCTAAAATTTTGCCTTTTTTAAGAATTTTTTGGGTTTTTTTTGTTCTCCCAGAATTGCATTTATTTATACCTTATAACAACTTCCTTACAACAAAAACCAAACTAAAATCAGCAAAACCATCAACCTTTACTTTAAGGGTCAAAAACCTAATAAAGTAAAAAATTAATTTTTAAAAAAAAAACCACCTGGTACTTCAAAGGGTTTCCCGCCAAAAACCTCCCTTTTGGCGTTTCTATTTGTTCCAAAGTAGCTTCTTCTTAATTGAAATTAAAACCCTTTATTTTAGTAAAAAAATTAATTTTAAAATTAAAATTTAAAAACCAAAACCAAAAACCAAGGAACCCGGGAGAACAAATTATATTATAAATTTTATTTTAAAAACCCCGTCCGAATCCAAAAAGGGAATTTGGGTCCCCGCTCCCCAAAAAAAAAATTTTTTTATTTTTTGTTTTTAAAATAGAAAATTAATTTTTTAGGTTTTTTCCCTAAAATTTAGAAATTTTAAATTTTAAGGTTTTGCCAAGCCCCAAAGGCGCCCGGAATTTGATTCCAAATGGCCGGTTTTTTAATTTGCCGCCTTTTATTTTTCCAAATTGTAAATTTCCCTTTATCTTAATTTTTTTTTTACCCTTTAAAATTGGGGTTAATTGATTATTATTAAAATTTGGGTATTTTTAATAAAATTTGTTTTTATTAAATTTGGTTCTTTTTTATTATTAATAAATTTGCTGGTATAAGTTTCAATACTGTTTGGATAATGATCAATTTATTTAATTTAAAATACCCAATATGAATTCAAGATTTAATAATTTAAAGTTTGGTTTGGCAAGGTTTGTTTTATTTAAAAGGAAAAAACAGATGAATTTTAAAATTTATTTGTTTTTTTTTTAATTTGGGTATTTTTTTGGGCTTTTTTTTTTGTTTCTTTAAATTGGTTTTTTCATTTTTTATGTTTTATTTTAAATAAAAGTTTTGAATTTGTATGTAAATTGGGTTTTAGGTGGGTTTGAAAGGAAAATTTAATTAATTTTGAAAAAATAAGTTTTTTGGTTTGGGTAAAAAGGGAAAATTATATTTGGTTTCAGTCCAAAGGGTTTTTTAGGAACGAAAAGGCTTTTTGGTTGTGGGTTCTGATTTCCGTTTCCCGGATTTGTTTTTTTGGAAATTTGAAACCACTTTATTTTATGTTTAAAAAATTAATTTTAAATTTTTTAAAAAAAACAACCAACATTTTGAATTTATTAATTAGTATTTTAATTTTAATTTTAATGTTTTGGTGATTGTTGTGGTTAAAAATTTGGCGGAATTTTGTTTATTTTGGCAAAATTTGTTATTTTTGTGGGTTGTTTCTTTGGTAGTTGTTAATTATTTTTTTGTGGTTTTTTAATGCCTTATAATTATGTTGTTAGATTAATTTGATTTTTGGTTTCTTAGGGTTTTGGGAATTGCAAATGGAATTTTTTTTATTTGCCCAGAACCTTAATTATTTTTTTAAAATTAGCCTAAATTACTCCCTGTATCATTAGATATCTATTTGAAAGCCCGTAAAATCGGTAACCGTTTCAAAAATTGGGAATTGGAATTGATATTGGATTTTTTTATAGGTATCGTATATACTTTCATATGCATTTAGTAAAATGCTGTTATTTTGACATTACAAACAGACACTACAATTTTATTAATTATTAGTACAATATAAAACTCAACGTCTCTCTGTCTGTCTATACGTTTATGTTCTTTTCATGCGAAACCATTAATCCCCTATGCCATATTTTTATTTTAATTCACAGCTAAGTAGGTATATGTTCTCTGGGCAGATTTGGTTATATTTTCTTACATAAAGTAAAATACGAAATAAGTAGAAACGATCGCATAAATCAATTGGGGAGAAAAGTCGCTATTGTATTATCACCATTACTCACCAGTTTTGCTGAGGTCAGGGTTAGGATACTTGGATTCCACCAGATTCCCTTTTTTTTAAATTCTCTTAATTTTATATCGGTAACGGTGTTTGTGCCGGTGCGAGCGCGAGAGTTGACGCGATTGGAATTGGGGGGGGGGGGGAGAAGGGGGGGGGAAAGGACACAATAATGGTTGGCAACTGCAATTCTCCAATCAAATCGACATACTTTGACTGTACAGTTGCTTTTGTGGCGCTTAAATGGCTTACGCTTAGTAAACCATAACAGATACATATATATACATATGTATATATCAAATTAATCTACTACATAATTGTAAATCTTCGTAAGACCTACAAACAGTAAGCCACTGCATATTATATCCATCTTCTAACGATTACCCAAAATAAGCATTTTTTCCTCTCCATTTCGCAATTTCTTAAAAACTTGACTGGCACCGACTCCAAAATAAGAATAATTGTACACATATATCATTGTCCTAATAAAATATGTGGCAATCGTTTAGTTCGTAGGAATATCAAATTGAATTTAAAAAATTGTGAATTAAGGATATAATTTTGTTTTTACTTTTTAGTGCATTTTTTCAGAGTATTTTGGAGGCGGTTTTGTTTTTGAGAAAAAAAAAAAAATTCTTCCTTTTTAGTGAGTCTTGCGTTCTGTAGGTAACTGGTTTATTGAAAACGAATATGGGTAGATCTTCTAAACGCTCTCGCTGGATGTAATGGCGGCAAACCATCAGATAACGTAATCCCTAAAGACGTCAATAAATCAGGCGCTTTTCTATCACTGATAAAACTTGGCGTAGAATCACGAGTGGTGTTAAAATTTCCGACCCTGAAGTAGTAGTGGATGGAGCGGAGCTATGAGCTTAATAAAAAAAAATAGGCCGGTCCTAAGATGAAGTCAACTGGAGATAGAGCAGCTACCGGAAGCCGTGTACGTAAAATTTGATGAAGAAACAATTGGTCTCAGGCGAAGTAACCGGTGCATCAGAGCTTGGAATGCTTCATGTTGTCAGATTTGGACGCCAACAAATTAACAAATCGACCACACGACGATAGATAGTTAACGGATATAACGGGGCTATAAAATCTGTCTTCTGATAATCAAGGGCACACACAATACATGACTCGAATATACGATTATACCATAATAAAATCACTTATAGGTAGAGTGCATCTCATGACAATTCCATGAAACCCAAACACGGCAAGATTACATTATTTTATTACGGAGTTCCGGTGCCTTTTTTATACAACAAAGGTAGCAAACAAGCATACAGCCCTGCTGATAGTAAGCGGATATCGTAGCCTATCAATATGCATCAATATGCCCGACCTTGAACCCGCTACCCCAAGGAGCTCTGGAAACCCAACTCACCGCAGAAACACAACACTAGGTCATTTGGCTGCGATCTTCTGCAGGGTGGAGGTATTCCACCAGTCGGAACTGCCCCAAGTAGAGAGAAACCTCCAAAGAAATTTGTCACCGTATGGTATACAGATAAACACGTACACAAAAAAAATTGTGCATTTTAGTTTTTGGAACCCTGAAGAATATCACCACAAAGTGCAAAACCATTTAAATATTTTCTCGTTTATATATGTGTGTGTAGCGTTATGGCCGCAATCTCACCTGTTGTTAAGTGACGATGTGGCCAAAGACGAAGACAAGACAAGCCTGGTGGGAAAACTGGCTCTAAGTGCAGCTAACGGAACACACCTACAGGTGCTTGGCGACAGATTATCAACTTGAGGGTGGTAGATAGCCAGGCGGGCATTAGACCCTACTAAGGTGTCATCACGATATTTTCTTTCACCAGACGCTCAGGTTCATTGCAGGGATTCGAACCTCGTTACCCTAGCGGTCGTAAGCGCGACTGCTATGATCGAGGTCCTGGGTTCGATTCCCAGGTCGAACAAAGAGTTATTGGGGTTTTCTATGAAAATTCTCAGTAGCGGCTCGGAGTTTGGTTTCGTGCCCGATTAATGGCAATAGGCTCGCCCCCTATTACATGGGACCTAAAAAACATAATCGGCGAACTGGGGGTGTACATTAGTACACCTCTGCCTAACCCTTCGGGGATACAGGCGTGATGGTGTGTGTGTGTATGTGTGTATAATTGAGTACTCACCTGGGTTCAACCATTTCCGGATTCCCTTAGCGACGTACCACGACCAGGTCGTGTTTTTTGTATTCTGATTATTACAACTGGACGATGTACCTTTAAAATGTACTAAAGTTACGTTTAATTGTTGTGTTAAGAGTTATTGTAATCAACTAACATCATCTTAACGGTCATCATCAAATCTCGACGGTCACCACATCGACTGTAAGCATCCTTCAATGATAACCATTTCATAGTACAATTTTAATGTGCAGCTGTCACACCACCTTCGAAATACGATTCAAATTGCATTATCGTGTCTTTGGAACACATTTTTGAGTTTTGTATTTTTGTGGATAAATGAGGACGTCCTAACAGTGCTTCATTATCTCGATCTGCGAAATATCGATATTTTTTTTAATGATAAGAAGGGGCAAACGTGCAGGTAGCGCACCTGATGGAAAGTGATCACCGCCGCCCACAAACATCCGCAACATCAGAGGGCTTGCAGATGCGTTGCCGGCCTTTTAGGGAAGAATAAACTCTCTTCTTGAAGGTCACCAGGTCATAACAGCTTGGAAAGACCTCAGGCGACAGCTGGTTCCACAGAGAGATTGTGCCAGGCAGATAGTGCCTTAAGAAACGCACTGTTGTGGAACGCTGGACATCGAGGTGGTGTGGGTGGAATTTACGATTCTGACGCGATGTCCGATGGTGAAATTCAGCAGCCGGGATCAATCGAAACAATTCCTCGGTACACTCCCCGTGATAAATGCGGTAGAAGATGCAGAGTGAACCAACATCTCTACGCAGAGCCAATGGATCAAGCCGATCGGAAAGAGCTTGTTCGTCAATAACTCGAGACGCTCTACGCTGAATGCGGTCAAAAGGAAGTAGCTAATACTGGGGGGCTCCCGCCCAGAGATAAGAACAATACTCCATGTGGAGTCGAATTTGCGACTTATAAAGATTTAGGCGATGTGCCGACGTGAAGTACCGTCTCACCTTACTGAGCACACCAAGCAAGCGAGCAAGAGAAAAACTCACTAGCCTCTGGGAAAGTCCACGCGCCGGTAGGGCCGATGCGGAAAACGTACGACTCTCGCGTCTTGCCAAAAATTGGGGACTACAATGGTTATAATTTTAAACTTTTTTTAACGTTGATTTTTTTATACTACAAAGATGGCAAACAAGCATACGGCCCACCTGATGGTAAGGGGCTACCGTAGCCTATGGACGCTTGTAATACCATAGATATTAACTACCGTATTACCGACCCACAATCACCCTACCCTAAGGAGCTCTAGAAACCCCATTCAATGCAGAAACACAACACAAAGCCTTTTCGCTGTGATCTTCTGAAGGATGGATCTTTTCTACTAGTCGGGCAGCCCCAAGTAGAGAGAAACCTCCAAAGAAATTTATGTCACCGTACGGTATACGGATAAACACGTACACAAAAAAAAAATGTGCATTTTCGTTTTTGGAACCCTGAAGAATTTCACCACAAAGTGTACGCAAAATCTAAAATAGTTTCAACATTTTCTCGTTTATAGGTGTGTAGCGGTATTATGGTCGCAATCTCACCTACCATATTAAGCGACGATGTGGCCAAAGACGAAGACACGACAAGCCTGGTGGGAAAACTGGCTCTAAGTGCAGCTAACGGAATACACTTAAAGTGCTTGGCGACAGATTTTCAACTATGGTTTCATTTATTTCACCGAATGCTCAGGCTCTTTGCAGTGAACTCACGATATCGATTTCAAAGGAATCGAGTCCATGATTAACGGAAATAATAATTTAGTACTCACCAGGGGTCAAACCCATCGAGAATTTCTTAGCGACGTACGACGTCCAGGCCGTGTTTGTTGTATTGTTATTGGACGATGAACCTTTATAGAAAATATACAAATATACTAACGTTACTTTTAATTGTTGTGTTAAGAGTTATGTATTATATTTGTTTCCCTATGTGTGTGTGTGTTGTATATATATATATATATTGTTACGACCTGTTACAACCCGATTAAAAAGATAGAGAAAATCCTATTCCCAAAATATCTCGAAGCAACTAGAAATTTCTCAAGATATCGAAATAATGTTTGCGTCGTAAATAACCACTGCTCATGTTTGTGTAAACATCGCAGTTTACACACATAGGGCTTATCGCCTTAGTTATGTCATCGAGTAGGCATAAACTAAACATCAAGAAAGTTAGCGACGATTCACGATGTTTCTGCGATCGTTTAGTGTAGGTATTTAAGCGACTTAGGCGCGGCGCCGAGGCAGTTCAGTTTTGAATTACAAAGCGATAGCAACGAGCGATAAAAGGAAGGGAAACCACAGTGTACTAAATAAAAGTGTTGTGAGTTTGTGCAATTTATAACTGTATGGAATTGAAATAAATCTTCTTCACGTCAAACATCGGCATTTTTAATACCCACTTTTTTTTTTTTAATATTAAAAAATAGATAGTAAAAGTTACCAATTTTATCCAAGGGCAGGTGGTTAAACAGGAATGGATTCGTTGTGACCGATTTACATGACGTCTTTGTGCTGGCGGTCGACGTGTTTGTACCGGACTGTCCGCTGGTCTCCGGCGTGTTCTTGCCTAACAAGCCACTGGTGGTCGACGTGTTCGAGCCAAACAGCGATTTTGTGGTCGTCGTGTTCTTGTCTAACAAGCCACTGGTGGTCGATGTGTTCGAGCCAAACAGCGGTTTTGTGGTCGACGTGTTTGTACCAAACAGTCCACTGGCCCCTGGCGTGTTCTTGCTTAAAAATTCACTGGTGGTCGACGTGTTCTTACCGAACAGTGTGCTGGTGGTCGACTTTTTAGTGTCGAAACCGTCGGCCATAGTTCTGAAATCTGCGGATTAAGAATGAAGTCACTTAGCTGACCTTGCATTGTCATCTAAAATAAACGTGTATGCAAAATTTCAGCTCCATCGGTATGGGATTACCGTTTTAAAATTCAGTTGCAAGATTTTACCCATACTAAAAGACAAGTTCAACAAAAAACTTATAATAATGTTGCGTTTTCTGTACTGATAACTTAAAGTAACAGAATATCATAAGTGTTGTCTAAAAAGTTTTTGTTTCGTGCCTTTTTGGTGAGGTAATAAAATTCATTATTGCGTGGCAACAAACCTCTTTTGTACCATTTTACCATTGTCTAAAACTTTCCTATCTCATTTTCTCTCACGTTAAATCTTATGAATTTATGTGTCTGTCTCTTTTTACTGTCGCTTTCGCTTTTTCGTTTCATCGACTTTCAAATCACAAAGACGCTAAAGAAGTTTTCACTTTAAAAAAAAGTTAGTGTGTGCCATCTCCGACGCTCGACTGAAGTTACTCACTAAGTACAATTGTTTTTGAATATGCAATAGGCAAAGAGGTGATTGATTGGTTGACTGACTGACTAATTGACCGACCTACTGTCACTGTTAATATTACTGTTCAGTACTGACTAATATATGTATGTACATACATACATGACTTCAAAGTGCAAGCGCAAGAAAGTTGCATAGAAAACGAAACGCTTTTATAAATGTCACTCCTCATAAAATTTCAATAACGGGTTCCTTAAATAAAAATCATTCTTAAGAAGTGAACTCCAAAAATATTTCCGTTCGTTTCCTTTCCTTGGTGTCTAAGGACTTTGAAACTTTTATTATTATAATATCGAGTTATATAGTAACATTTTATGAGTTTTTATCCGAGGTCAAAAAAAAGACGAAGGTTACATAATTCGAATGTAGATTAGATGATTTTTATGGATGTTCAGCCATAACTTCTTTGTTTATGAACCGATTTCGAAGATTCTTTTTTTGTTGGATAGAGGATACCACCTCAAGGGTCAACTTCGAAGATACACCAGGGAAGTCTTCGAAATCCTAGAAGTTGGTTTTCTTTTTTGTTAAAAATTATCTTGTCCATATTACACTTTAGCAAGGATGTAACCCGACACATATGTACATAGTTTTAATGCATACATACCGGTGGTTCCGAATAGCGATTTGAAGCCGCCGAACACTTTCTTCGTCGGGCCCTTGCGCCCCGCCGCGTAATCCTCTAACCGCAGTTCTTCCAGAGATTTAGTTTCATACTCCTTTTTGTAAAAAAAAAAAACTGTTTGATCTTCCCAAAAATATACACCATATTTGTCAAAAAAATATCATCCCGCCTGTATCCCTGAAGGGTTAAGCAGAGGTGTACCTGATGTACACCCAGTTCGTCGGGTATATTTTTTCAGTCCCATGTAATACGGGGCGAGCCTATTGCCATTAATCGGACACATAGCCAAACTCCAAGCTGCTTAGAGAATTTCATAGGAAAACCTAATAACACTTTACTCGACCTGGTAATCTAACCGAGGGCCTCGAGTATAGCAGTCAAATGAATAGCATAATATTATTTTGATCTCATCTTTACTCCGTTTTCTTAATAGGGCTCTGTATTGGGGGAACATGTAGAGCGAGACAGCCGAAGTGCTTGTGATCGGACACCTTACAATATTTATAGTGGGGAGTAGCAACAATGCTTCATCAGTGAAACTTTCTAGTAGCTATAGGGGACCTCCACATAATACCGAATCGACTTGAAATGCTCCACAGTTTGAAGGATTCCCCATAAATTGATAACTCTATTTACTATAGCGTGTTCTGTCGTCTGTATCATCGTGAGTGTTCTGAAGAACTGTTCAATCTAATTCCCTCCTCTCCCGTCCACATCAGAATCACACGCACTGGGCTTCGGAGTCACAGTTTTGCGGTAACCTCCATTTCAGCACGAACTAAGAAGTTCCCTGTGACTTATCTTTGTTGTACCGTGAAACGTGGAAGCGTCTCCCGGTCAGTGTGTGTTCTTCTTTCGACGACGGGTTCTTCAAGCGTAACGTGAAGAGATATTTATGCAGGCTGGCGTGACAGTGGCCACCGTCGATAGATTTGGATCTCTCGGTGATTGCGGTTGTATTTGGATTGTGCTGGGCTTACCGTCAATGTGCAAAGCTATTTATTATAATAAAAAAAGAAAATCCGTCACGGGACGCCTGGCAGATTTGAAACATCAAATATATTTTATACTAGCTGTGCCCGTGGCTTCGCTCACGTGGACTACAGAATGCCCGCGCGAATCTTGTTCCCCCGCTCCAGGCAATTTTAAAGACAAAAATGTTTATTCTGGGTGTTCCTTGGAAGATATACGTATACTCTCCCGGACTTTTTTGTAGGTATTTTTAATAGCTGTGATTATGTAGTACATTAATTTGCTATAACTCTTATGGTTTACTCAGCATAAGCTATTTAAGTGCCCGAATTGATTCACAAATGACCAGTTTTTTTTAATTTGTGCGGAACCCTAATTCTTTTTCTAAAATAAAAGTAGCCTCAGTTACTCCCTATATCATCAGCTATCTATCGGTGAAAGTCCCGTCAAAATCGGTTCAACCATTTCGGAGATTACCCGGAACAGACAGACACAGACAAAAATTTGTTAAATGGGCTTTTTGTTATAGGTATCGTATATACTTTCATATGCATTTAGTAAAAAACTGTTATTTTGACATTACAAACAGACACTTCAATTTTATTGATTGTATAGATAAGACATATACGAGAGGAATCAGATATGGCATAATGAAAAGATAAAACATTACAAATTTATTCCATAAAATAATGACTGTTTATTACATAAATATTCATTTTTATTAAATACAAAAAATAAACAAAATTTATTTGAAATCGCGACAACTCAATTATTTTACCCCTCGCCTCTATAGATGTTTTACATCAAAAACTAGTTTCTCAAAATTAAGATAAACCAGATTTACAACAATTTAAAACCATTTCCTTGTCAACGGCATACAGCACAGACTTCCTTGTACGTTTTTTCTTTGGCGAAAAATATTTACTCGTACTCATGGTTGCTTGAACCCGGTTTATCCATCAAAACAACTTTTATAAATTAACGTTAACAACAAAACAAGAAAACTAAAAATAAACAACAACTTTATCATGGAGCGAACGAAATTTGGAAATATTTAACATATCAAATGCTATCAATGGGGACTTGGAGACTACAATCCAGCGGAATTTGAAAGATTACGTATATTGTCTTATAGGACAGTTGTATTTAGACGAGTTATTTGGTAGTTACTTATCATTGGGTGATCTGGCCGAATATACTATAGCGATGATCCTCAATAATTAAACTACTAAATAACGATGAAACTTCTTCTTCTTGTTTTGGCGCCGAAAAAAGTACTTGCCAGTGTCAATGTTTTTAAATCTTCGTAAATTTTTCCATTATACAAAGTGGGATCTTCTGTCAAGATGGAGGCTCCCTTGTCAGAACTATCTAGGGAGTTTTTGTGATACCTCAAAATGCATGTTTCCACTTTAAATTTATAATCAACATTACTTATGCACAATAACCAACTATATGACGCAAAATGACACCAATATTAAATAATATATGGTCAAAAAACCTAAATTAATGAATTCAAAATAAAAACCACATGTTACTTCAAGATCCCGCCAAAAACTTAATTATAATCACAAAACTATGAAACACACAGTAACTTCGCCTTTGTAGGTAAACTGAACGCAAACTTTGACGTCGCGATTCGATTTGACCAATAACCTTGCGTTTTGCAATATCAAATTTCCCTCGTATGTTTAACACTTTTTGTGCCTGGCATTAACTATTTGTAAAAATGTCTCCCAATCACCAGGTTCATAGTTTCCATGAGGAGGATACTCACCTTCATACAAGTGATGCAGCAGTACTTGATATTGACAATCTTTGATTGCCCAGACTTGACGACTTCATCTGTACCGATGACTTTATTGTATTTGACGAGAGCCGTTCCAAACACCCAGATGCCGGTAGAGGGAGAAGGTTCTGATATCAGGATATATAGGACAGAATTATAAAGTTTTTTTTAAATCATTAATTCTATTTCGTGGGTAAGAGTCTACTAGGCTTTATATCCTAACGCTACCTAACGAGTGGAAGAGAAAGGGAAAAACAAGTATTACTTATACCATTTCCATTTCTTTATTTTCTCGATGACAGCTCCTGTGAAAACTTGAACGAGCGTCTTTTTTACATTATGTATGCAATATTTTATAAAAATATGATGTTTACACACGTACAAGGTTATTTATACCAGAGTCGGAGAAACTCATAGGGATGGAGCTATATCGATAAACGTAACACGATAACAGACCCGATATTTTTTTACAAAATGTAAGAAACTAAACTACTGCCGGATACTTTTGTACAAATTTATTAACTAATATTATATTTCATTACAAGATGTTACACGTATTAATTCTTGATTGATAATACCAACTTCTTTAAAATTTCGAAGCTGTTGTAAAATAAGTAGGTATAGTATGTAGGTACTCGACAATGAAACGAAATAATTATAACGACAGGTAATCTTTATTTATTTATTTTAATCAAAATCTGATGAATCGTCACTGTCGTAAATATATGCGATCGATATCATTACTTATTTGGTCACAACACTACAACTATCAAATTAGAAATGTCACCGAGAAAATAAAGAAATGGAAATAGTTATACGTCAGCAAATTTTCAATGATTTTAGACCCCCACTCGCATAATCAAAAATAAGAACAAGACAATTTTTAACAAAAAAAAGAAAACCAATTTCAATGATTTTAAAGAGTTCCCTTGTGTATCTTCGAAGTTGAAGGTCTAGTGTCAATGTATATATATATATACTGTAGGTAGATCCACATCGCTCGATGACCAAGATTTTATCACTTTTCAAACTAAACGATTATTCACCGGTCGTCAGTGTCGATCCGAAATCGAATTCCTTAAAAATATAACGGGTGGCGCAAAAATAATGGGTAAAATGGCGATTAAATATTTTTCAAAATCTATGTAAAGTTTCGTTTAGTTTTTAATGAGCCGACTGTTGTATATATGATGACGTCATAACAGTACTTTATTGTATCGATCTGCGAAATATCGATATGAGAACTCACTAGTAGGTGGGAAGGTCGGCGCGCCGACACTGCCGTCGGCGTTGCCGAACCCGCTCGGCGCACGCGTCGTGGCCATCGCACCGAAACCTGAGGACAACACCTATTTTTAACTAGCTGTGCCCGCGGCTGCGCTCGCGTGGACTACAGAATACCGTCGATTGGGCACACGCATAACTACCGATTATTTTTAACAATAAAATACTTATGGGGTTATCCTTAGAATATAAATATGTTCTCGCTAACTTTTATGTAGGTTTTTTTAAGATTTACAATTATGTACTATATTACTTTAATATAATCTCTTATGGTCTGCTCAGCTTGAGCCATTTGAGCGCCCTAAAATCATAGTTTTTCGAATTGGTTTTTATTTGCGCGAAATTCGTGATTATTTTTCTAAAATAAAAGAAGCCTAAACTACTCATAACCTCAGTTATCTGTCAGGGAAAATCCTGTCAAAATCAGTCTAACAGTTTCTGATTTTACCCGGAACTGACTGAGAGACAAAAACTAAAAAGATTGGTTTTTTGTTTTAATGTAAGGTATTATATAGTGAAAGTGTCTAGATCTAGTGAAATTGTATAGATTTTGAAAAAAAAAAATAACAAACTTTGAAAGATTTAACGGGAAAAGGTGAGTTTCCGATTTTAATAATAAAATAATACTGTTTTAAAACAAGCTGGGGCCCAAGGCTGCTGTTTCACATTTATGAATCTACCAATGTCATTACATCGACACACTACTGATATTATATTGACATTGTAACAAATTTGGTATTCTGCTAAAATTTCATTACTGTCTCGATAGAGTCTCTATAGCGTTGTGATAGCGTGTCAGCGGGATGGCAATAGTTTCGTCGTTGGCGTTGCCTATCAAAACCTATCATGGTTCATCAGTATTGCTAATCGAAACTACCATTCGTTTAAAATATTTGTTAGTGCTATTTTTCCTGTTAAATCTCAATAAATCTGTAAGATTACGTAAAAAGCGATTTATGGGAATACCGTTTTGACTACTATCGAGATATCATTGTGACGCGATTGTAGAGCAGAATACCAAATTCGTGGTTTTAACAAGAGATGAAACGGTTAGTGGTTTGGCCGGATACCGAATATTCGGCAAGCAACGAAGCCGGAGCGTCGGATATCCGCCTACCGGATATTCGGCCCTTTATCGAGTTACATAACTCGATCAGTTTAATTTGAATATTGGCGCGGTGAACGAGATCGTAAATAAACTAAACTAAATAATAAAACAATTTTTTTTACGTGCGATTATAAAAATAAACTGTGGCCATAAAATATTGGTATATGATTTGCCTTGTGTAAAGTAATTAACATTTTTTTGAATTTTACTATCCGGATTTCGACCGGATACTGAATTAATATCCGGTATCCGGCAGGATCGTGAAAACAAATCGGATAGGCCGGATATCGTATATCCGTTTCATCTCTAGTTTTAACGCATACATACCGGTGGATCCGAGTAGCTGTTTATTCTCGGGCTGGGGGTTAAAGTCGCCGAACACTGCCTTCGTTGGGCCCTTGCGCCTCGCCGCGTAGTCCTCTAACCGTAACTCTTCCAGAGATTTAGTTTCATACTCCTGTTTATAAAAAAAAAAAGAAACTCCGTCACGGGACGCCCGGCATATGTGAAACATCGAAGGTATTTTTTATAAGTTATATGCGTAAAAGAACAGATTACGAGAAGAATCAGTTGGCATAATGAAAAGATAAAACATTACAAATTTGTTCATAAATTAATGACTGTTTATTACATAAATATTCATTTTTATTAAATACAAAATACAAAACATAAAAAATTGAGAAATTTATTTGAAATTATTTCCATAATTGTATATTCATAATTTCATAAAAACAAAACAAAGCACATAGCAACATAGCATAGATAGCACATTGTTGCACATAAAAATGAATGTCATATTTTCAGTTTCATCTTTTCAAAAGCGCTGTTTATTTGTCAGAGGAATGGCATAATGGTATTTTGGTACCATCTTTACTCCGTTCTTATTAGGGCGCTGTACTGCGGAGGAACACGAAGCAAGAGAGCCGAGAAAGTCGAGGCGCTTGTCACCAGGCAACCTCTTATGCCTGATCGAAACACTTGCCAAACCTCAGAAACCATTAACAAATTCAAACGTGTGGATAGGGCGTTTGGCTTGGCTTGCCACCGGTCCGAGATAAATCGGTATCTGATGTACAAATCAAAGGAGCTCGTGGCAAGCGCTTGCGATGCGTCCACACGTTGCGTGTAGTTAGTATCGCTTGCGCGACATAAGTAACCTATTCTATCCATACAATTAATAAAATTGACGTGTGTGTTTGTAATACCAAAATAACAGCCTTTTACTAAATGCATATGAAAGTATATACGGCACATATAAACCATATATAAATTTTTTGCCTGTCTGTTTATTCCGGGTAATCACCGTGACTAGAAAAATAATATAATTATGTTTATATTTTTCTCGACTGCGAAAAAAGAGGGTTACGTTTTTCGAGGGTGTGTATGTATGTATGACTATTTCTCTGACAGGCTCTGTAGCCTAAACGGCTTGATGGATTTTAGCATACGAGGGTTTATTTGATTCCCAGACGTCGTATTCAAATATTATTATAGCCTATGTCATTCCCATAATTAAAACGAATCTAACGACACCTCGTATGCTAAAATCCATCAAGCCGTTTAGGCTACAGAGCGTGACAAAGAAACAGACATACATACTATTACGATCTGTTACAACCCGATTAAAAAGATAGAAAAATCCTGTTCCCGAAATATCTCGAAGCAACTACAAACTTCTCAGGACAACGAAATATTGTTCGCGTCGTAAACATCGCAGTTTACACAAACATGTATAGGGCTTATCGCCTCGATTACGTCATCGAGTAGGCATAGAAACTAAACATCAAGAAAGTTAGCGATGATTCACGATTTTTCTGCGATCGTTTAGTGTAGGCATTTAAGCGGCTCAGGCGCGGCGCCGAGGCAGTTCAGTTTTGAATTACAAAGCGACAGCAACCAGCGATAAAAAGGAAGCGAAACCACAGTGTAATAAATAAGTGTTGTGAGTTCGTGTAATTCGTAACTGTGTGAAATTGAAATAAATCTTCTTCACGTCAAACATCGACATTTTTAATACTCACGGGTGTAACAATATATACACATACACTCGAAAAACATAACCCTTGTTTTTCGCTTCTCCTGATTAGTAGATTTAATCTCTCTAGTCGAAATGTCGATATGTAAACCAGTTTACTAGAAACCACAAAGTAGACCCTCACCTTCATACAAGTGATGCAGTGGTGTTTGACGTTGATGGTCCGTGATACCCCACGCTTGACTACAACTTCTAGATCGGTAACCGGGGTATAATTCACATGAGCCGTTCCAAACCGCCCGGTGCAGGTAGGGGATGAAGAACCGAACAGTCTCTCTGTCATGATGCCCGGGGTCGACGTCTCTTCAAAACCAAACTGTGGATAAATAATTTAATCGATTAAGTGACTCGTGCGAATATTTCGCTTAATATCGATTTAGAATGTTAACAATATAACAGCGGCCATGTTAATAAAATAAATTGTTAACATGGCAACTCCTACATGTTTTTACAATATATTTTCACTACCTTTGCCCCGCGGTTTCACTCAGGTTTAATTTAATACAAATAACTAACCGACAATATATAATTCATAATACTTCAGTAAAGACAATAATTTTAGTAATATTTTCATGAGGTATATATATTAATAAACCTATAGTTCTGTCTGTACATTTAATACTTTTCAAAAATTTCCGATAGCCATACTATATGAACGATACGGATAACGAATACGTCATTCAAAAAATGTTCAACTGGCTGAGTGTTTTTATGTCCGGATTAATAGTATATTACGCACCGAGGGAGAAAAGTAGTATATTCACGCCCGCGCGTGGGGCACAACCGCGGGTGGGGATGTCCTACTTTTTTCCCTAGGTGCGTTTACAATTTTTTTCTTAACCGGGATGAAAAGTTTATATATTTTATATATAAACACGCAGTTGCTGGGTTACCGGGAGATAAAGTACAGTACGCGTATGCGCACATTTGCCATCTCACCGGGAAGAATCGAGTACTTTTGTCCCGCGTGACAGGGACTAAAAGTGTACTTTTCATCCCGGAGGAGATTTTTTTTTTATTTTGATTAAAATTAATATAATTTATAGTTGCGGAAAGAACAATTATGTTAGACTGGATGGGTGCGTAAGCGTCGCGGTGTTTGTCGGATAAAATTAACACGGGTGAAATCGTGGGGTACAGCAGCTTATACTATATATACATGCTTCTTCCTTCTGGGGGGGAAGGAAAAACATGCGTATATACAACTAGCTGTGCCCCACGGTTTCCGCGCCGCCAACGCACCCGTATAGCCTATCATAATTGTCCTTCCCACAAGTATAAATTATTTTAATTTTTCATTATCTCCTAAACTATGTGTCCAAATTACATACTATAAAGAGAAAAATTTAACTTCATAAAATTGTCTTTATGATGAAGTAACTTTTCTTCGTAAGGATTAATATGCCATGTCTAAAAATAATGCTTATAAATCACTTTTTACTTTTCAACAAATCTTAGTCACAAAATACCTTATTGTGGCTTATGTACATAACATAGGCATATGCTATCGCTGACTTTTTTTCGATATATTAAAGACCAATATTTTTGTGGAACATTGTATTTCCGTATCATTAACGATTACGCCAGCGCACGCGGATAAAGCAGTTCGGGAGGGCCTCGACTTCCGACTTACAAAACAAAAATCATTATTTAAGACCAGATAACAATTGTAGCCTAAAGTTAGATTTAAGGCTGGGCTTTTATTATTATTTTTATACGTTTTTAGATAGATTTAAACATTATTTTTAAATGTTTAAAATAATTAAAAATATCTATTCAATCTAAATTTTCTACGATAGATGTCGTTGTTTGGTTTTTGCGTAATCAAGACTTCTATTAAATTATTATTCTATTAATTAAAATTAGCTTTTCGTAAAGGACTGTTAACATTTAAAACTAGCTGTGCCCGTGGACTCGCTCAGGTGGACTACAGAATGTCCGCGGGAATCTTGCTCCCCGCTCTCGGCTATTTTAAAGACAAAAATGCTTATTATGGGTGTTCCTTAGCAGATAGATGTATACTCTCGCGGACTTTTTTGTAGGTCTTTTTAATGCCTATGATTATGTAGTACATTAATTTGCTATATCTCTTATGGTTTACTCAGCATAATCCATTTAAGCGCCCGAATTGATTCACCCATGATCAGTTTTTTTTTATTTGTGCGGAACCCTAGTTTTTTTTTTCTAAAATAAAAGTAGCCTCAGTCACTCCCTATAAATTCAGCTATCTACCAGTGAAAGTCCCGTCAAAATCGGTCCAACCGTTTTGGAGATTACCCGGAACAAACAGACAGACATACAAAATTTTAAAAATGGATGTTTTGTTATAGGTATCGCATATACTTTCATATGCATTTAATAAAGCGCTTTTATTTTGACATTACAAACAGACACTTCAATTTTATTAATTTTATAGATTATTTTAGTTGGGTATTCTTAAAGCTTAGAGCCTGCGCACACGACGTTTTTTATACGTGCTGACAACGCACGTTTTTGATGAGCGCGTATTGTATGCGTTTGTATCGGTACATATGCAAGGCGAATGAATTTATAGTTGTTTCTTCCTTGATAAGCATATCTTAACCGCTCTACACACCAAACGAGCCGACAAATGGATTATGACAGTCACCATTCTAACAGTCACTATTTCGACTGTACCCATATCGACATCAACACCTTAACTGTAACCGTCTCAACTGTTACGGTCTTGACGATCACCGTCTCGACTGTAAACATCCTTCAATGATAACCATTTTCATAATACAATTTTAATGCTGGAGTTGTTACTTCAAAATACAATACATAATTCAAATTGCAGTATCGTGTTTGTGGAACAACTCGTCGAAAAAAACGCGGGTTTACAGCACCTCCGTATATATAGTACTTAAACACTATACAGACATAACTATATGTAATATTATTATAAAACTGAAGAGTTTGTTGTTTGTTTGTTTGGCTGAACGCGATAATCTCAGGAACGACTGATTCGAATGGAAAAATTATTTTAGTATTGGATAGCCCATTTATCTAGGAAGGCTATATAGGGTATATAACATCATGCTACGACTTTTATCAGCGGTGCATCAATGAAAATTGATGGAAAAACGGGAAAATTTATTCCTTTAGAGAGCTTCCGTTGAGTACGCTGCGTAAATGGTTAAAGTTACGCAACAATTTTCATCTGTGACTGAATTGTTTCTCTCAAAAAGTTCTGAAAAGAAGTCGGCGATACATAATATGTCTTATCTATTAAGTTTGACTCAAGATAACCTTTTTTAAGGGAATTATAACTTATTCTAAACCACAATGTAAATAATTAATCCTTATCTAAATAAATACGTTATTCATCACAAGTATTTAATTTTGGACAAAATTGCCCTTTACAGTAATTGATTTCAATGTATATCTTAAGAGATATCATAGTTTTAAAATAACTTCAGAATTTTAATTTAATTTCAAATAACCGACTCGATATTCAGAACTGCTAGTCTCTCTATATTTTTTATTTTTCTTTACCATTATCAATTGAAACATAGTGGCCTACCTATAAACGAATTATTTTAATGTTACAATATTAATTACATTAATTTTCTGTTATAAGTATATTAGTATTAATTTCAATTATTATTTTTTATTATTAGTAGTGTTTCATACGTTGTAATATCTTACTTGTACTTTGTTTTATTTCATAAATTAGGTACATTTGGAATTTTTTATTTTATCAATGTAGTGGGCGGGTCGCCGCTCACAATTAGTATCGATATAAAATAATTGCTCACTGTTGAATATGAGTAATATACACATTGTTCACTTAATAGATAGTATTACATAATGTTTAGGATTTTACTTTTGACTTGTAAAACATTATTCCTCCTTAAATAAAATATATATTCGTCACGAAACTTACCTACTCTTAGTATACTAAATAATTACTGTGAAATTAATTCGTGGCTATTTATTTACCATAATTTTAAATTTGCACTTTTTTTTTTTATTTTTTTTATAACTGACTACACTGTTAGCCTTAGGGGCCCTATCGTCAAACAGAGCCGCTGCGGCTTTTACAGCTTCACCGGACTTGGGGGCGAGCGCTTAGGGCACTCAGCCGCGAAAGTTTGTGACGACCCGCACGAGAGTGCCAGAGTGGCCGAACCTCGGCTCGGGCGGTCGTCGCGAATGCGAAAAAGTCGCGATCTAACTAATTCCCTAATCTTAGGAGAATTCGAGCTAACTAATATATACTCATATGCACGTTCCCCTCCTCCTGGGAGGAAGGAGTGGACCATGCGTATGTGTATTTGTTAATCGGAATGGTTTTTCTACACTAACTAGCGCATTAGTCTAACTAGCGCAAAAAAAGAAAAAAAAAAGGTCCCTTACAGAACCTATGTACCTGTGTGGTGTGCACGTGTGTGTGTTCATACGTGTGTAATGTTGTGTGTGGGTAACTAAGTGTTGCACGTATAGTGTCACTTTGTATCGCGCGGGCGGCTGCCTGACCCAAGGGCTTCACACCGAGGAACGGACCTAGGCTTGGGTTGCCGCTAGAGAGGGTGGACGTGACGGGTGTGCGGGAGCGAAGTTGACCGCCCGTCCTCTGCGGAGAGAACGGTGGTTACGCGGGCGTGGGCGGTGGCACGCTCTGTTTGGAGAGACGGTGTCGGCGTAGAACGCGTTAGCTTTTTCGGTTTGGTCGGGGGCGGGTCGGTGAATATATTACGCGGCCGGCGTTTTCTCCGGCAGGCGTTGGGGTCGGGAACATAAGAAGCTGCCGCTTTTATTAAGGGATTCGCGTGGTTCGACGCGGTGTCGAAATACGAGCGAGAAAGGTGTTTGGCATATGCATGTATCGAGGGAAGGTCCATATCTCTATGGAGATCCTCCATACGAACAAACCAGGGGGCACCTGTAAGGCGGTGAAGAAACTTGTTCTGGATGGCTTGTAAGCGTTCCCAGTTATAACTTGACATATGTGCGAACGCAACGCAGCTATATGTCATGATCGGACGGATACACATCTTGTAGAGCGTAAGCTTGTGTCTCGTGGACATTTTGCTTGCAGCACATAACAGAGGATGCAGTCGGGCGAGGGTCCAGGAGGCCCTTTTCCTAACCAGATTGATGTGGCGTATAAAGGAGAGTCTACTGTCTAAGGTTACACCTAGATATTTGGTCGCCTTTTCCCAGGGGATCGGATTACCGAAGAGTTCAAGGGGATTGTCCTTGAGTTTTCGCGGTATCTGTGTGGCGGTTTGGTCGAAGAGCACCGCTGCGCTCTTCGTGGGGTTTATGGCTATTCGCCAGTCGTTAAACCACTTCCCGAGAGTGGTCACGGCTCTTTGGATTCTACATTTGAGGTTTCTCGTTTGCCTTTGAGAGGAGTATATGACTGTATCGTCAGCGTATAAGCCTACTTCAACTTTCTCTTGAAGTTTTGGTAGGTCACTGACGTACAGATTGAAGAGGCTAGGTGCCAGGATGGAACCTTGGGGGACGCCTGAGCGTATGGGATGGGGTGTGGATAGTTCACCTTCCACTCTGTAGCGAAAGGTGCGGTCTTTGAGGTAATCGCGGATGATTTTAACTAATCTTCGGGGACTTCGCGGGAGTACAGCTTGGACTAATCCTTCGTGCCAGACCTTATCAAAGGCCTTGGCTACGTCGAAGAAGACTGCCAGTGTGCGACGGGGTATAGATAACTCGGAAAAGTTAAACAAAATATGCTCCGTGAGGCGGTGCACTTGATGAGTGCAAGAATGTCTAGCACGAAAACCGAATTGCTCAGGCGGGTAGAGGTTTTTCTCCTCTATTACGGATTTGAGACGGTTCAGAAGGATCCGCTCATAGATTTTACCAAGGGTATTTAGGAGACTGATAGGGCGGTAGCTGTCGGGAAGCGACGTGCTCTTGCCGGGCTTGTGAATACCTATGACAATGGCCGTTTTCCAGACGGCTGGAAAATGGCAGTTGGCTATGGCTACATTGAATATGCAGACCAATAGAGCTATGAGGTGATCGGGAAGAAGTTTGAGTACTTCGTTCCTGATACCGTCGGGACCTGGTGACTTTCTAAGCTTAAGGCTTTTGAGAATGGCAGAGATCTCCTCAGAAGTGACTGGGGACAGGGATTCTGATACCGGGAGCTTATTCAGCTCCTCCACGCGGGCTTCGATGTCTTGATCGGGGTCGGGTTCTTCGGGCGGGGAGCACTGGCTCTCCAGACAAGCGGCAAGGCACTCCGCCTTGTCGAAGGTATCGAAAGCGGGTGTAGTGCCGGGACCCCTTTCGAGGGGGGGCATGCGAGGGGGGGGCATTTTTAAGGGCGTGGGCTACTTTCCAATAAGTCAGATGTGACGGCCTTAGCCCTTCGACTAGGGTGTCCCATCTGTGACTTTTGAGCTCGGTTATACGGGCTTTAACCGCTCTCTGAAGTGCGCGTAATCGTGCGCGGTTTAGATCGGTCGGATAAGAGTTCATGCGCACGAGTCGCAGCGTTCTTCTCCGTCATCAACGCTCGCACGTCGGCAGGGAGTACAAAGCGGCGATCGTTCGCCGCTTCGACCTCTCTCGAGGCCTCAAATTTGCACATCGGGTACCTACGTTTTTACGGAATATTTCCATCGACAACTTATATTAAAAATGTTTAAGAGCAGGTTCAAACAAATTTAATCATTAATTTTGAAATTAAAACGCAATTAAATAAAGTTAGATAGAATTGTTTAAAAATAGAGCAGGACTTTATTATTTAATTTTTAGTAAAATTAAATGTAAACCTTATCCATACTCAGTTAGGGCTTATTTCTCTGAGTATATAAATTCATTTGGTATTTAGGGGTTTATGAGCCCTTTTAATTTTCATTGTACACTGCTTGTTTGCAAAAATAAAGTAACTTTGAACTTCCTAGTAAAAAAAGTAATGTTATAATTTACAAAATTTATTTTTTCGAAAGTAGAAATGTAAGAAAATCCCCGCCCCACTTCCGTTTAAACTGTAAAAATTAAGTTAAATTAATGGCCCCTCGGATGGTTTTTTCTTTAAAAAAAGAATGATTATTTTCTAACTTACCTATAATAAACAGGCGGCCCCGGCTTGGCCGTTTTGTTATTCGCAGTAGTTTTTTACTGTCGTAATTTTTTTTTATACATATTATTGGAAGTTCATAATTATAACCTATCAATTGAGGAATGTCATGTACATCCCGTGTACAAATTTCAACAAAATTGGTTTTGGGGTCGTATTATAGAATCACTTTTAGACCTTTTTAACGAATATAAGTATTATCATACGGATATTAGTTAGATTCACAGATTAGTTTGAATATTGTAGTATCTGTTGGTATTTCGTTTATATTTAGCGGTTCCTTGTAACTAGCTTCGATTGCATACATGTTATCGTATCTTTTATTTTTAAATTTCAAATGTAAATATTTTTTATTTTGTGATTAAAAACAATTTAACGGGACTTTCACAGGTAAATAAATAGCTGAATTTATAGGGAGTAAATTAGGCTACTTTTTTTTTGAAAAAAAAAATAGGGTTCCGCAAAAATAAAAAACAATGGTCATGGTGAATCAATTGGGCGTTAAAAGGCTTAAGCTGAGGGTTAAACTATAAATGATAAAGACAAATTAACGTAATATATAATTAATTGTACACATAAAAAATACCTACAAAAAAAACAGGGTTAGTATACGTCTATCTTCTAAGGAACACCTACCAATAAGCATTATTGTCTTTAAAATAGCCGGGAGAGGGGAACAAGATTCGCGCGGGCATTCTGTGTCCAATAGCGAAGCCGCGGGAACAGCAGGGTTTAAAATTGGTTTTAAAATTTTTTTCTTTTACGTTATATTAATAAGATTTACGGATAATAATTAATTTTAAAATCTTTTGGTTTAAAACACATTTTTAAATAACAAATTAAAAATTATATATATATTATTTTATTTTAAATAGAGAATTTTTTTGATTTTTATGTTTTTGGGATGCAAAGTAGGTAGCGAATATTGAATCGGTGACTATGATTTGACTAATATATTCCATATTAGGAATACCAAAACATCAGGCTAATATTCCTGTTCCGTATTAATAGTGTATTAACAGTCTATAGTACGAGTTTTAAGTGAACGCTTTCTGTTTTAGCGCATAAGTATGTACGAAGATGCGCGGGCTCTAGCTAGTATTTACCATAAAATGGAAATAAATGAATAAGGAAAAACAAACATGAAATTGTTAAAATATGGGTATAGTTAATGTTTTCAAAAACTTACAGTGATATCCTTTGTTATATTTAAAATTAGTATTAAATCATTTAAATATTTTTTATTAAAATTAGTTAAATTAAAATTTAAACATTTAATTATTTAAACTTTATTTTGGGTTTTTTGCAAAATTTACAAATAAAAAAAAATGAAACAAAATGAGCGGAACAAACACAACATAGGGTTTTTGTTGTTTTGATGTAATAGAAAAATTAACCGGAAGGGTCATAGTCAATTTAGATCTTAACCATGTTGGCCACCCTTGAAATTGTAATTTTTCGCATATTGCAATTTTGTAATATATATATTTTAAATACGGCAGAACATTTTTTTTTAAATATAATTTTAGGACAAAATAACCCTTATTAATATCTCTACTTACATGTAACATGTAGATAAATTAAAGGTTTAACCTAACTTAACGGTATTTATCGCCAAGTTACGAAAAAACCGTTCCGTAGATTCCCAAAGAAAAATTTAAGCCATTCGCAGAATATTGGCAGATTGGGGTTATGGAAATTTTTTGGAAAATTAAGTACAAATTTAATTTATAAAATTTTTTTATGGAACAATTAAAAATTAAAAAATTCCAATTAAAAAAACAAAAAAAGTTAACCTTCACGGTACGTCCCCGGAAATTGTGAAAAATAATTAAAGAATATTTTAAAAAAAAAAAACGGGTGACTGCCAAACACGACAAACCAAAAAAAGTTACTGTAAAGATGTATAATTTTTATTACTAGGTGCACGGTGGTCGCGATCTCTACCAACCGCTTTTAATCTGTTCATGTTGTAACATTAAACCTTAAAATGATTCTAATTTGTGTGTAAAGAAAAAAACACAAGCCGGTTAGCGCCACCTATCGTACAAATGTTACATACACATGGCATAGATACTTCTTGTTCTTGTTTGCTCGCGTTGCGTATATTATAGAAAAGTGTTATTGTTGGATTTCAATATATTTAAACTATAAA
The DNA here is from genome assembly GCA_033032175.1 of Saturnia japonica. Classification (NCBI taxonomy): domain Eukaryota; kingdom Metazoa; phylum Arthropoda; class Insecta; order Lepidoptera; family Saturniidae; genus Saturnia; species Saturnia japonica. The sequence goes on along the minus strand of CM065334.1, from coordinate 2,800,909 downwards.
ACTAAAGCTTCTAGCTCTGCTGTTTTATTTCTACAGGTTATGGGGCCTATCTCATAATAATTAGAAACAGTATTTAGTAAAAAGTTACAAGTTTAGTTCCGAAAAGTAAAGTACCGCGTGTAATAAAAAGTGAGGTTAAGTAGCCGACCCCGGTTATTTATTTTTTTCAGCGTATTTTATATAAAAACCTATCAGTTTCCCAAGCAATGTCGATAAACACCGTGCATATTGAATAAACTGACCGGAAGGGACAATTACAATACGTGGAAATTCGCTGTAAAAGCCTACTTAGAGCACGAAGATTTGTGGTCGTGTGTGAATCCTGATAAACAGGAACCCATTGACGCTACCAAGGATGTAAAGGCCAAAAGCAAGATTATTCTCCTGGTTGACCCAAATAATTACCACCACATAGAACAAGCTGTGAGTGCCCGGGATGTGTGGGTCAAACTTAAGTCTGCGTTCGAAGACTCCGGATTGAGCAGGAAAGTAGCTTTATTACGTGATCTTATTAATACAAACCTAGATAGTTGTACCGATATTGAGGATTATGTAAATAAACTAGTAACTACCGCTCATAAGCTGAGAAATATAAGCTTCAAAATTGACGATGAATGGTTGGGTACTTTAATGTTAGTAGGTTTGCCAGATCAGTACAAACCAATGATAATGGGAATAGAAAGCTCTGGTGTTGTAATAAGTGCAGATTTTATCAAAACTAAGTTGCTACAAGAAGTGAAAAAGGAATCTGATACTACTGCTATGAGTAATATACACATTGTTCACTTAATAGATAGTATTACATAATGTTTAGGATTTTACTTTTGACTTGTAAAACATTATTCCTCCTTAAATAAAATATATATTCGTCACGAAACTTACCTACTCTTAGTATACTAAATAATTACTGTGAAATTAATTCGTGGCTATTTATTTACCATAATTTTAAATTTGCACATTTTTTTTTTATTTTTTTTATAACTGACTACACTGTTAGCCTTAGGGGCCCTATCGTCAAACAGAGCCGCTGCGGCTTTTACAGCTTCACCGGACTTGGGGGCGAGCGCTTAGGGCACTCAGCCGCGAAAGTTTGTGACGACCCGCACGAGAGTGCCAGAGTGGCCGAACCTCGGCTCGGGCGGTCGTCGCGAATGCGAAAAAGTCGCGATCTAACTAATTCCCTAATCTTAGGAGAATTCGAGCTAACTAATATATACTCATATGCACGTTCCCCTCCTCCTGGGAGGAAGGAGTGGACCATGCGTATGTGTATTTGTTAATCGGAATGGTTTTTCTACACTAACTAGCGCATTAGTCTAACTAGCGCAAAAAAAGAAAAAAAAAGGTCCCTTACAGAACCTATGTACCTGTGTGGTGTGCACGTGTGTGTGTTCATACGTGTGTAATGTTGTGTGTGGGTAACTAAGTGTTGCACGTATAGTGTCACTTTGTATCGCGCGGGCGGCTGCCTGACCCAAGGGCTTCACACCGAGGAACGGACCTAGGCTTGGGTTGCCGCTAGAGAGGGTGGACGTGACGGGTGTGCGGGAGCGAAGTTGACCGCCCGTCCTCTGCGGAGAGAACGGTGGTTACGCGGGCGTGGGCGGTGGCACGCTCTGTTTGGAGAGACGGTGTCGGCGTAGAACGCGTTAGCTTTTTCGGTTTGGTCGGGCGGGTCGGTGAATATATTACGCGGCCGGCGTTTTCTCCGGCAGGCGTTGGGGTCGGGAACATAAGAAGCTGCCGCTTTTATTAAGGGATTCGCGTGGTTCGACGCGGTGTCGAAATACGAGCGAGAAAGGTGTTTGGCATATGCATGTATCGAGGGAAGGTCCATATCTCTATGGAGATCCTCCATACGAACAAACCAGGGGGCACCTGTAAGGCGGTGAAGAAACTTGTTCTGGATGGCTTGTAAGCGTTCCCAGTTATAACTTGACATATGTGCGAACGCAACGCAGCTATATGTCATGATCGGACGGATACACATCTTGTAGAGCGTAAGCTTGTGTCTCGTGGACATTTTGCTTGCAGCACATAACAGAGGATGCAGTCGGGCGAGGGTCCAGGAGGCCCTTTTCCTAACCAGATTGATGTGGCGTATAAAGGAGAGTCTACTGTCTAAGGTTACACCTAGATATTTGGTCGCCTTTTCCCAGGGGATCGGATTACCGAAGAGTTCAAGGGGATTGTCCTTGAGTTTTCGCGGTATCTGTGTGGCGGTTTGGTCGAAGAGCACCGCTGCGCTCTTCGTGGGGTTTATGGCTATTCGCCAGTCGTTAAACCACTTCCCGAGAGTGGTCACGGCTCTTTGGATTCTACATTTGAGGTTTCTCGTTTGCCTTTGAGAGGAGTATATGACTGTATCGTCAGCGTATAAGCCTACTTCAACTTTCTCTTGAAGTTTTGGTAGGTCACTGACGTACAGATTGAAGAGGCTAGGTGCCAGGATGGAACCTTGGGGGACGCCTGAGCGTATGGGATGGGGTGTGGATAGTTCACCTTCCACTCTGTAGCGAAAGGTGCGGTCTTTGAGGTAATCGCGGATGATTTTAACTAATCTATCGGGGACTTCGCGGGAGTACAGCTTGTAGACTAATCCTTCGTGCCAGACCTTATCAAAGGCCTTGGCTACGTCGAAGAAGACTGCCAGTGTGCGACGGGGTATAGATAACTCGGAAAAGTTAAACAAAATATGCTCCGTGAGGCGGTGCACTTGATGAGTGCAAGAATGTCTAGCACGAAAACCGAATTGCTCAGGCGGGTAGAGGTTTTTCTCCTCTATTACGGATTTGAGACGGTTCAGAAGGATCCGCTCATAGATTTTACCAAGGGTATTTAGGAGACTGATAGGGCGGTAGCTGTCGGGAAGCGACGTGCTCTTGCCGGGCTTGTGAATACCTATGACAATGGCCGTTTTCCAGACGGCTGGAAAATGGCAGTTGGCTATGGCTACATTGAATATGCAGACCAATAGAGCTATGAGGTGATCGGGAAGAAGTTTGAGTACTTCGTTCCTGATACCGTCGGGACCTGGTGACTTTCTAAGCTTAAGGCTTTTGAGAATGGCAGAGATCTCCTCAGAAGTGACTGGGGACAGGGATTCTGATACCGGGAGCTTATTCAGCTCCTCCACGCGGGCTTCGATGTCTCTGACTCGGTCGGTGTTCTTGACGCTGTTCGGGGAGCACTGGCTCTCCAGACAAGCGGCAAGGCACTCCGCCTTGTCGAAGGTATCGAAAGCGGGTGTAGTGCCGGGACCCCTTTCGAGGGGGGGCATGCGAGGTTGGGCGTCTATTTTAAGGGCGTGGGCTACTTTCCAATAAGTCAGATGTGACGGCCTTAGCCCTTCGACTAGGGTGTCCCATCTGTGACTTTTGAGCTCGGTTATACGGGCTTTAACCGCTCTCTGAAGTGCGCGTAATCGTGCGCGGTTTAGATCGGTCGGATAAGAGTCATGCGCACGAGTCGCAGCGTTCTTCTCCGTCATCAACGCTCGCACGTCGGCAGGGAGTACAAAGCGGCGATCGTTCGCCGCTTCGACCTCTCTCGAGGCCTCAAATTTGCACATCGGGTACCTACGTTTTTACGGAATATTTCCATCGACAACTTATATTAAAAATGTCTTAAGAGCAGTCGTTCAAACAAATTTGAATCATAATGTTCGATAATTAAAACGCAATATAAAGTTAGATAGAATTGTTTAAAAATAGAGCAGGACTTTATTATTTAATTTTATAGTCAAAATAAATGTAAACCTTATCCATACTCAGTTAGAGTGCTTATTTCTCTGAGTATATAAATTCATTGGTATTTATTTGAGGTTTATGAGCCCTTTTAATTTTCATTGTACACTGCTTGTTTGCAAAAATAAAGTAACTTTGAACTTCCTAGTAAAAAAAGTAATGTATAATTTACAAAGATATTTCTTCGAAAGTAGAAATGTAAGAAATCTATCCTCCGCCCCTACTTCCGCCACAAATAAACTGTAGAAAATTAAGTTAAATTAATGGCCCCTCGGATGGTTTATCTTTAAAAAAAGAATGATTATTTTCTAACTTACCTATAATAATACAGCGCCCGCGGCTTCGCACGTCTTTGTTATTGCGCAGTAGTTATTTACATGTCGTAATTTTATTTTTATACATATTATTGACAGTTCATAATTATAACCTATCAATTGAGGAATGTCATGTACATCCCGTGTACAAATTTCAACAAAATTGGTTTTGGGGTCGTATTATAGAATCACTATATTACGCACCGTTTTTAACGAATATCAGAGTATTAGCTCATACGGATATTAGTTAGATTCACAGATTAGTTTGTAATATTGTAGTATCTGTTGGTATTTCGTATTATATTAGCGGTTCCTTGTAACTAGCTTCGATTGCATACATGTTATCGTATCTATATATTTTTGAGAATTTCAAATGTAAATATTTTTTATTTTGTGATTAGAATCAACTAATTTCAACGGGACTTTCACAGGTAAATAAATAGCTGAATTTATAGGGAGTAAATTAGGCTACTTTTATTTTAGAAAAAAAAAATAGGGTTCCGCAAAAATAAAAAACAACTGGTCATGGTGAATCAATTCGGGCGCTTAAAATGGCTTACGCTGAGTAAACTATAAATGATATAGACAAATTAACGTAATATATAATTAATTGTACACATAAAAAATACCTACAAAAAAAACAGGGATAGTATACGTCTATCTTCTAAGGAACACCTACAATAAGCATTATATGTCTTTAAAATAGCCGGGAGAGGGGAACAAGATTCGCGCGGGCATTCTGTAGTCCACGTGAGCGAAGCCGCGGGTACAGCTAGTTTAATAATACGAAAGAAAATTTAAACACTTTTTCATTTACGTTATATAATAAGCATACGGATAATAATAATAGATATTCACAACAATCTTTTGTTTCAAACACACATTCTTTAAATAGAGCAAATTAAAATATTATATATATATTATATTATTTAAATAGAGAATTTTTTTGATTCTTTATGTATTAGATGCAAGTAGGTAGCGAATATTGAATCGGTGACTATGATTTGACTAATATATTCCATATTAGGAATACCAAAACATCAGGCTAATATTCCTGTTCCGTATTAATAGTGTATTAACAGTCTATAGTACGAGTTAAGTGAACGCTTTCTGTTTTAGCGCATAAGTATGTACGAAGATAGTCGCGGGCTCTAGCTAGTATTTACCATAAAATGACAATAAATGAATAAGGAAAACAAACATGATAATTGTTAAAATATGGGTATAGTTAATGTATTCAAAAACTTACAGTGATATCCTTTGATTATATCTATATACGTCATAAATCACTAAATACTTTTTATTAGCATTAGTAAATAAATTTATAGCACTAATTATAACACTTTATTTTGCGTTACCTCCGCAAATATTACAAATACAAAACAAAATGTAAACAAATAACTGATGCGTCACACAACACAACACTCCACGTTTTCGTGTTCAACTGATAGTATAGACAAAATACCAGAAGGAGTCATAGTCAATCATAGATCTTAACCAGTGTTGCCAGCCCTGAAATGTACATTTTTCGCATATTGCAATATTGTAATATATATATTTTAAATACGGCAGAACATTTTTTTTAAATATAATTTTAGGACAAAATAACCCTTATTAATATCTCTACATTACATGTACATGTAGATAAATATAAAGATAACCTAACATAACGGTATTTATCGCCAAGTTACGAAAACGTTTCGTTACCGTAGATACCCAAAGAAATTTCAATTCAAAATAAGCCATCGCAGAATACCTGGCAGATGGAAAATATCGAAATTATTTTGAACAGATAATAAGTACAAAATGTTAATTTATGAAAATAATTAATTATGGAACAATTAAAAATAAAATATCCAATTAAAAAACAAAAAAAGTTAACCTTCACGGTACGTCCCCGGCAAATGTGAAAAATATTAGAGAATATTTAAAAAAAAAACAACGGGTGACTGCCAAACACGACAAACCAAAAGAAAGTTACTGTAAAGATGTATAATTTATTACTAGGTGCACGGTGGTCGCGATCTCTACCAACCGCTTTTAATCTGTTCATGTTGTAACATTAAACCTTAAAATGATCTAATTTGTGTAGTAAAGAAATAAACACAAGCCGGTTAGCGCCACCTATCGTACAAATGTTACATACACACTGGCATAGATACTTCTTGTTCTTGTTTGCTCGCGTTGCGTATATTATAGAAAAGTGTTATTGTTGGATTTCAATATATTTAACTATAAAACTAAAGCTTCTAGCTCTGCTGTTTTATTTCTACAGGTTATGGGCCTATCTCATAATAATTAGAAACAGTATTTAGTAAAAAGTTACAAGTTTAGTTCCGAAAAGTAAAGTACCGCGTGTAATAAAAAGTGAGGTTAAGTAGCCGACCCCGGTTATTTATTTTTTTCAGCGTATTTTATATAAAAACCTATCAGTTTCCCAAGCAATGTCGATAAACACCGTGCATATTGATAAACTGACCGGAAGGGACAATTACAATACGTGGAAATTCGCTGTAAAAGCCTACTTAGAGCACGAAGATTTGTGGTCGTGTGTGAATCCTGATAAACAGGAACCCATTGACGCTACCAAGGATGTAAAGGCCAAAAGCAAGATTATTCTCCTGGTTGACCCAAATAATTACCACCACATAGAACAAGCTGTGAGTGCCCGGGATGTGTGGGTCAAACTTAAGTCTGCGTTCGAAGACTCCGGATTGAGCAGGAAAGTAGCTTTATTACGTGATCTTATTAATACAAACCTAGATAGTTGTACCGATATTGAGGATTATGTAAATAAACTAGTAACTACCGCTCATAAGCTGAGAAATATAAGCTTCAAAATTGACGATGAATGGTTGGGTACTTTAATGTTAGTAGGTTTGCCAGATCAGTACAAACCAATGATAATGGGAATAGAAAGCTCTGGTGTTGTAATAAGTGCAGATTTTATCAAAACTAAGTTGCTACAAGAAGTGAAAAAGGAATCTGATACTACTGCATTGTACACAAAGCATAGATACCCAATAAAGAATTATAGTTCCCAGAATAATCAAAATAAACCCCGTGGTCCCCGTTGCTACAATTGTAATAGATATGGGCATCTGAGTAAGAACTGTTTTGCCAACAAAAAGGAAAGTTCTAGTACTAATAAAAATTATGCCACAGTTTTTTCAGCTTACACAGCATTGGACGATTATAATTGGTACGTGGATTCTGGTGCATCCATGCACATGACAAGAAGATCTGATTGGTTATATGAAACAAAGACACCTCCGATACAAAGTATAAAGGTGGCCAATAATTCTTCAGTTACCGTACAGAAGATGGGAAATTTGGATCTCAATCTCTGCTGTAGTGATGGTAAAGTAAACCAAATCCAGGTAAGAGACATTTTGTTTATACCAGAACTGAGTACTAACTTATTGTCAGTTAGCCAGTTAGTTAAAAATGGATGTCAAGTTAATTTCCATAGTTGTGGCTGCAATATTTACAATAAAGAAAAAAGATTAGTAGCAACGGCGAGACTAACCAACAACATGTATAAATTGAATACTGTAGGAGGAGGCGCATTTCTTACTGCCACTGATAGCATTGAGAGTTTAGATGTATGGCACCGTAGAATGGGACACCTCAATTATGTTGATGTAAAAAAGTTAGAAACTTGTACTGAAGGGATGAAAATTACAAAAAATGATAGTAAATCATGTATTCCATGTATAAAAGGGAAACAAACTAGATTACCGTTTAAAAATGAAGGATCAAGAGCAACATCACTTCTTGAGGTTATTCACTCAGACCTCTGTGGCCCCATGGAATCTCCATCAATGGGAGGGGCAAAATATTTTATAACATTTATTGATGATCTTTCTAGAAAAGTGTTTGTATACTTTTTAAAGGACAAATCAAATATAACTTCAGTTTTCCATAACTTCAAATGTGAAGTGGAAAATGAGTTGAATCAAAAGATAAAAATTATCCGGACAGATAATGGCACTGAATATTATAATAAAGTTTTTTCCAAATATCTTTTAGACTACGGCATCAAGCATCAAACTACGACGCCTTACACACCTGAACAGAACGGTTTGAGTGAGAGAAAGAACCGATCTCTAGTAGAACGCACCAAGTGCATGCTCAGTGATGCAAAATTACCAAAAACCTGTTGGGCCGAGGCTGTGTCAACAGCGGCCTACATTATAAATAGATCCCCATCTCGAGTTCTTAATGACATAACACCAGAAGAAAAGTGGTCAAGAACAAAACCTAATATTTGTTACATGAAAATATTTGGATGTAAAGCCATGGTTCATGTACCGAAACAACAGAGACAAAAATGGGACTCAAAATCTACTGAAATGAGTTTTGTTGGCTATTGTGAAAATACAAAAGGATACAGATTATTAGACATAAAAAAAAGAATAATTTTGAAGAGTAGAGATGTTATATTTATAGAAGAAAGTCAAGAAAACTTAAAATCAACACTTACTATGACAAAACAAAACATAGAACCAGTTTCATTAACGTTGGGAGTAAGTACACAGAGTACAGCATTAGAAGTACCAACTCCGGATGAATCTAGTTTGGAAAACAAAACATATGATCAGACACTTAACCAAGACTCTGAAAATCCTACTTCAGAAAGTAGTTTATCTTTATCTTTTTCAGATGCAAATGACTCTATTTATATACCTAGCAGTGGAGAGATAGCCGATAACAGTTCATTTGAACATGATTTTTCCAATGTTACACTAAGACCACAGAACCAGAAGCGTGTACAAAAACACAAAATGACAAAGAAATCTGATGACAAGTTATGTTATGCAAATCTGGCTATAAGCAATGATCCGATGAGTTTAGAAGAAGCTTTATCTTGCACAAATTCACAGCAATGGTTACAAGCCATGGAAGTAGAATATAAGTCATTAATTGAAAATAAAACTTGGATATTAGCTAAACTGCCACCTGGTAAGAAAGCAATACCGTGTAAATGGGTGTACAAGACTAAGAAAGATGAGAATGGAACCATAGTCAAGTACAAAGCACGATTAGTTGTGAAAGGATGTGCTCAGAAAAAAGGTATTGACTATGATGAAGTTTACTCACCTGTTATAAGATACACCTCGCTCCGTTACCTACTGGCACTAGCTACGAAATATGACATGGACATAGATCAAATGGACGCTGTTTCAGCATTCTTACAAGGCGACGTTGAAGAAGAGTTATATATGGTACAGGCACCTATGTATGAAAATGGCAATGACACAGATGTCTGTCTATTAAAAAAAACGTTATATGGACTGAAACAAGCCAGCCGTAATTGGAATAAAAAACTAGATGTTACACTCAGAGAAATAGGTCTGAATCGTTCAAGTATCGACCCATGTATTTATTATAAAATATCCAGTGAGAAAGTTATTTTATTTTTAGCAATTTATGTTGACGATTTGATTTTATTCACAAATTCAAAATATACAAAAAACCATGTAAAACAAAAGTTATGTGAGAAGTTCTGCATGAAAGACATGGGAGAATTAAAATACTGTATTGGACTTCATGTAATGAGAGACAGGAAAAATGGTATTATGTATATTAACCAAAAGAAATACATACAGGAAGTACTACAGAAATATGGTATGTCAGACTGTAAACCTGTCAAGACACCAATAGATCCATGTAGCATCCGCACCGAACCGAAATAGCGGTGGCTTAGCTACACTGGGTAATTTCGATACGGTAAAAAACGATGTTCAAAAACTCGATAGCGCTGGAACAAATACAATGCTCTCACGTACCTTGGACTGCTCCAACACTTGCGATGATATCCACCGACACGATTCAGGTCACCATACGAATTCAGATTCGGTTTTGCACAGCGATTCTTGTTGCGTGCCTCGCGATAAGAGCTCCAAAATTCGACGAGTACATAAAGCATGACAGCTGTCAGCTGCGTTTGCCAGTCCCATCGAGTATTGATAATAAGGTTTTATATGAGTACGAAACATCCCGCCCACCAAAATGCCTATGGTATTTTCTGGTCAAATGATCAATTGGGGAACAAGGATCGGTAGATACGATAAGAACGGTAAAAACACTACGATATATTAGAATAGATATACGATAAAATATATATAAAATATAGATACATATAAATACATAGATATAATGAATTTAAGCGATTTAAGTTAGTCTTCTAGCGGTAGAGGACATAACTTAACTAACGGTCGTTGAATCGTATGATTGTTTGTGGTTTTAACTAATGCAATACGAGGAATGCCATCAGTACCAGGCAGAAGATCCACAACTCTGGCAAGAGGCCATTGCAGTGGAGTGCGATTATCGTCCTTGATAATTACCATTGAACCGATTTGTAGTGGTTTAGAATTTTTGGTCCATTTAGCGCGTTGTGTAAGAGAATTTAGATATACGTGTTTCCATCTGGACCAGAAACTGATGAAAAGATTGTATCAACTGCCAGCGGTGAAGTCGATTTAGTTTAACATTAGATAGATCATCATCAGGAACAATAGTTAAAGGCTCTAAAGTAAGAAAATGTCCTGGCGTTAAAACTGATAAGTCATTTGGATCGGAGCTAATGGAACATAGAGGTCGCGAATTTAAAACAGCTTCAATTTGGACGAATAAAGTCGTAAGTTCTTCAAAAGTTAAGATTTGATCACCGACCACTCGAAGTAAATGAGATTTAGCCGCTTTAATTTGTATTTCCCATATACCACCAAAATGAGGAGCTGACGGTGGGTTAAATTTAAATTCAATCTTTTCTGCATTGGAAGCGTGTTGCATAAGAGATGAAAGTTGATTTCTAGCTCCTACAAAGTTGGTACCGCAGTCAGCATGAATTATGTTACATCGGCCGCGACGTGCTACAAAACGCCGAAGTGCAGCGATAAATCCGTCCGTCGAAAGAGTAGATACCACCTCGAGGTGTACTGCTTTGGTTGCAAGACAAACGAATAAACAAAGATAAGCTTTGTCGATCTTAGCACCTCGATGTGGTCCAAGTTTAATGCGAAAGGGTCCACCAAAGTCAACGCCAACGATACAGAATGGTTTTATTTGATTTACACGGTACGATGGAAGTTCTGCCATAAAGGGCTGCAAAGGCTTTGGATTCACGCGGTAGCATTTGATACATTTAGCGAGACGATGACGAATAGTGCGTTTTGCAGATACTATCCAGAATTGCTGTAGAAGCAAATATTGAGTAGTATTAATTCCCGGATGTAAATAACTGTGATGTATAAAATCAATTACTAGAAATGTAAAAGGATGGTTAGGCGGTAAGAGAGCAGGGTGCTTTTGTGTATATTCTAAGCCCGAACGAGAAATTCTGCCACCCACCCTGAGTACACCTAGTTTATCGATAAAAGGATTAAGTTTACGAAAATGTTTTGATAACGGCTTATTTAACTTTAGGTTAATGATTTCTCCTGAAAATGTAGTACCTTGTACATGTTTTACTAATTGCATCAAAGCATTGTGTCGCTCAAGATTATTGATAAACTTGTAATTATTAAAATTTAAATGTCTACATTTGTTAATGAAACGATAGATGTAAGCTAATATCCTAACAATTTTTTGCAAAGACGAGAAGCGGTTTAAAAGATTATCAAAAATGTTAGGATCAACTTTAGCGATATTTTTTGATGTTAGAACTATTGGTTTACGAGCTTCACTCTCAACAATGGCTTTATCTTCGTGTGATAAGCTAACTGAACATACTGACCAAGATTCTGGATTTTCATGCAACCAATACGGTCCCGCCCACCATAACGTATTGTGAAGCAATTCTCTGGGGAATTGACCTCTAGAACAGATGTCAGCAGGATTCTCGCTTGAGGGAAGATGGTTCCAGCATTCGATGGGTGTAATGTCTTGTATGTGGCTAACACGATTAGCGACGAATGTTGACCACCGTGAAGAATGAGAGCGTAACCACGAAAGAACAATTGTCGAATCTGACCAGAAGTAGACAGCGTCAATTTTAATACGAGAGAGGTAAGTATCGCGTAGGAATTTATATAAGTCTGCAAGCATTACGGCTGCACAGAGCTCGAGACGTGGTAACGAAATACGTTTTAGAGGTGCGACACGAGCTTTGGAGCAAACCTGGAATACGTGAATTTTACCAACGGAATTAGTAACACGCATATAGAACACTGTACCCAACGCATTTTCAGAGCTGTCACAAAAGCCGATTAGTTCACACGATTTTACATTTGGACATATGAGTTTACGAGGTATTTTTAGTTGCGACAATAGTGGCATTTGATTTCGATATATGCTCCAAGTATTGACGATTTCATCCGGTGGAGTTTGATCCCAGCCAACACCTAGAATTCAAAGCTTTTGAATCAAACATTTAGCTTGAATTGTAATAGGAGATAAAAATCCTAACGGATCAAAAATTCGCGCGATTTCACTTAAGATAGAACGTTTAGTGCATACTCGATTTGAAGGTTTGATTTCAAAAAGAAATGCGTCTACGGTAGGATCCCATCGGAGTCCCAAAACCTTCAACGATTGTGTTTCCGTATTGTCAAGCGATACAGAACCAGTTAGACAATCTTCACTGGGAAGATTGGATAAAAGCTGTGGATTATTACTAACCCACTTTCGAAGTTTGAAACCTCCGAGATCAAAAAGAGCAACGACTTGTGATTTTGCATCTTGTGCGAGTTCAAGAGAAGAAAAACCGGTAATGACGTCATCGATATAAACATCCGATAGTACGATTTCTTTTGCGAATCGGTAATTATCTCCTTCGTCTTCAGCAAGTTGTCTTAGAGTACGACAAGCTAGATATGGAGACGAAGACAATCCGTAAGTCACTGTGTTAAGACGATATTCACGAAGGATTTCACTAGATGAGCTCCTCCAGAATATACGCTGATAATCACGATGATCGGGTGCAATTAAGATTTGGCGATACATCTGACGTGCGTCTGCCATAAACACGACGTTATGTTCTCGAAAGCGCAGAAGAATACTCAATATATTAGGTTGCAATTTGGGGCCGATAAATTGTGTATCGTTAAGTGATCTAGAATTAAGATCTTTCGCTGAACCATCGAATACGACGCGCAATCGTGTTGTCTTAGATTCAGGGCGTAGAACACAATGATGTGGTATATAATATTTTCCCCTGCCCATTTCGTTTACTGGGACTAACGACATATTACCGCTCTCTATGTAATCAGACATAAAATCTGCGTATTGTGAATGTAGATCCGGATCTCGTGATAGTCTTCGTTCGATAGCGTGGAATCTTCGCAATGCAACATCCCGAGAACCATCGAAGGTTGGTTCTGATCCAGTTTTAAAAGGAATACGTACCATATATCGGCCAGATTCATCGCGAGTATGATCAGACTTAAACTTTTGCTCGCATAGTAATTCATCTGGAGTCAATATTGATGAACTTGGTACGGAATCAAGTTCCCAAAATCGTTGTACTAAACCATTTAACTCGTTATCGATATCTGGTAATGTATGTAACAAAGTACTAGACGATATGCATGTCTTGCCTAAAAGAATCCAACCAAAAATTGAATTAAACGCGGTAGGTTGATTGGAACCGCCTTTAATATGTTGGTTAAGAATAGATTCTGCGAATACGTCCGCAGCGAATAGTAAATCGATAGGTCCTGGAATATCAAAACCAGGATCCGCCAAGGATAACGATTTAATATGTGACCATCCCGATGTGTTCAACTGCGCGATTGGTTGATCGCCACATATTTTAGAAATAACGTGCATATTTAATTTGTACAACACTCGACCGTCAGTTCCGACAGAACACACGACGTCACCGATGATCGGTGCTGCCGCATCTCCCAGCCCACTAACGTTCGCGATAGTCTTAACAGATTTTAAGTTTAATTTTTGTATCGCCGATTCTGTAATAAAACTACTTTGACTGCCGGTGTCAAATAAAGCACGGAAAGATTGCATGTTGCCTGAAGCATCCAGAATTTGAACGATAGCTGTTGCTAACAGCACGGTAATGTTTGGTTGAGATCTTGACACCAAAGTTGACCCGATATGCTTTGGCTCGTTATTAGAATTGTCACGATGGAGCAAAGTATGATGTTTATGTTTGCATTTGCGACACGAGAAAATCGAATGGCAATTCTTCAGTTGATGTGAAGATTTCAAGCAGTTAAAACACCAGTTCTTTTGTTTAGCTATCTATAAGCTGGCGATCGTCAAGCGATTTGTTTAAAAATTCTTGACATGATGTAATTGCATGTGCCTGATTGCAATAAGGACACTTACCCGAAAATGAGTCAATTTTATTATCAACCACACTCTTTTTATCATATTTTTCAGATGCAACAACAAGCGCTTGTGAAGTAGCAACATGCTTGTATTGATTTGACACATGCCTATGCTTAGGTGGATATTTTATGACTTCATTCGATTCGGAAAAATGTGTGTCACGCAACATAGCTTCGCATTTAGATCGAAGAAAACTCTTAAGTTGATCATAAGACGGTAATTCGATATCTGAATATTTTTCCTCAAAACTACGGCGGATATCTTTGTCAAGTTTCGATAAAATGTGATAAACTAAAACAAAATCCCAATTCGCAACCGGTAAGTTGATCGTTTTTAGAATACTCAAATTCTCTTCGAAAAGATCAAGCGACTTCTGGAACTCGCGCGCGTTGATGTATTTAAAGTCAATATTTAAAATATCTCTCCAACAGCTAAACGCTAAGGTACGTTTACACTTGTAGCGAGCAATAAGTGAATTATACGCATCATGATAATGTTCGTGAGTCATAGGGTACGCTTTTACTACTAACAACGCATCGCCGCTAAGAGAAGATATCAAATAATGAAACTTTTCCGTATCTGTAAGTGAAGTAGAATTATGAATTAAAGCGTTAAAAGTATCAAAATATTCGGGCCATTGTTTGATGTTCCCGCCGAAATTAGGCAGAACGATTTTCGGCAAACGAATATTTTGTGATGAAGTCCTATGCGATTGATTAGATTCACTTTTAGTTAATTTCCGGTGAATCGATAATATTCGATAATACATATCATCAAAATGTTCTTGGATTTCATTTTCGTTGTCATCCGAGTTATCTATTAGGTCTAAAATAGTAACATGCGCGTTCTCGAAACTCGACGTAATTTCTTTAACATCCTGATGATATGATAAAAATAAGTCGCTGTGTGAAGGGTCCTCTATAGCTAAAGTACCGATTTCCAAAGCCTTTGCTAACCGTTTAATAGCAATTGTACGTTTTCTGCGTAAAGATGCTAAGTCTTGAATTGTATGAGATTGCTCAAAAGAGGTCAATTTAGCCTTTGTTAAACTTGGCATTTTACGCGTAGTATGTTTTCTAAGGATCGGCATCATGAACTATTTTAGGTTCGATAATTGAAAAAAGAAATTCAAATTAATTTGACACGTGAAGAAAAAAGAATTAAATTTTAAAAACGTAAACAAATGAATTTTCGAATTTATATTTCGATTTGCAACAAATGACAAAAATATGTAAGAAAATTTGAAAGGTCACAATATATGATAAAATATATGTATTTATATATATAATACTATTTAGTCGATGAAATTATTATAAGCCGATGAAATTAATTAAGTACCGATGAAATATAGTGATTACTTAATTAGATCTTACAATAATTTCCGATGACACACAAATGATATATATGTGAAAAATCTTTTCGATGGTAACTATTGTACGATTTAGATATATATGAATAGGTATTTAGGTATGATTACTCGCAATATTAAGTAAGAACTACGACGATGACCAGAAATACCACAAACATATACCACGATTGAGAATAATATCGGTGGAAATCCCGGGTTCGGCACCAAAAAGATGTAGCATCCGCACCGAACCGAAATAGCGGTGGCTTAGCTACACTGGGTAATTTCGATACGGTAAAAAACGATGTTCAAAAACTCGATAGCGCTGGAACAAATACAATGCTCTCACGTACCTTGGACTGCTCCAACACTTGCGATGATATCCACCGACACGATTCAGGTCAACATACGAATTCAGATTCGGTTTTGCACAGCGATTCTTGTTGCGTGCCTCGCGATAAGAGCTCCAAAATTCGACGAGTACATAAAGCATGACAGCTGTCAGCTGCGTTTGCCAGTCCCATCGAGTATTGATAATAAGGTTTTATATGAGTACGAAACAATCCACTTACAAAGTTACATTCAACTGGTGAAGAAAATGCAATATTGAGAAATATTCCTTACCAAGAAGTAATTGGATGTATGTTATATTTATCTCAAGGGATGAGACCAGATATCAGCTATGTAGTTAATTACCTAAGCAAATATAACAATAAACCAGAAATGAAACATTGGGTAACTTTAAAACGATTAATGAGATATCTACGAGGCACCGAAAACTACAGTTTGTCTTACAAACAATGTGCAGAAGAAGAAATCGTTCATGCCTATTGTGACGCCGATTGGGCTAACTCTGAAGATGACAGAAGGTCCTGCACAGGATACACTTTTATATTTCAGGGAGGATCTATATCTTGGAGCTCAAAGCGACAACCTACTGTTGCACTGTCAACAACAGAGGCGGAATACATGTCTTTATCAGCCTGCACCCAAGAAGCACTATGGCTAGAACAACTGCAAGAACAGTTTTGGCCACATCCCAAGCATCATACTATACGTATTTATTGCGACAATCAAAGTTGTATTAATCTTTCAGGAAACGATGTTTATAATTTCAGAACCAAGCATATAGATGTCCGGCACCATTTTATCCGGCAGAACATATGTAAAAAGGAGATTGAGGTACAATATGTCAACACTGGAGAGATGGTTGCTGACGTCCTCACCAAAGCGACTCCACAGATCAAGCTAGACTACTTCTCTAGAAAAATGGGCTTATGTTTAAGGGAGGATGTAGTAAAGAAATAAACACAAGCCGGTTAGCGCCACCTATCGTACAAATGTTACATACACACTGGCATAGATACTCCTTGTTCTTGTTTGCTCGCGTTGCGTATATTATAGAAAAGTGTTATTGTTGGATTTCAATATATTTAACTATAAAACTAAAGCTTCTAGCTCTGCTGTTTTATTTCTACAATTTGGCTATTAAAAGTTTTAAGTGTGAGTTCACACGCAGTAGAAGAAGTCTCTCTCTCTCTCTCTCTCTCTCCCCCCTCTCTTTGTATATATTTCGAGTACATTAAAAATAGACGAAGGACAGAGAAACCAAAAAGAAACGCAATCTATCTCATTCTCTCAAAGTCTAAAACATACATTTATAACTATCTATTTTTCTATACACATTTTTATTTCATAAAATTAAATTCATACTGTCCAAAAAGAAGTTTCACTTCAATAAAAAAAATTTAGATCTACACCACCAATGTTCCCAACGTCGTAGCCAAAGCGCCGTCACGTCAACAACCGGTTTGTTCATAAACGAAAATAATCGTTATGTCAACACATCAAACGCGTCCTCCGTTATGGATACTTATATATTCTTTTAAAATGATATTAATTAAAAAATATCTATCAAAAACCCCGTCGAATCCGAAAAGGTTTATAGGTATTCCAATGACATTACCAAAAAAATAACAAAATTTTATTTATTATTAAAATAAAAACGTTATTGCAATTTAAAATTAAAATATTTACTTTTTGTTTTCCCAAAATTTAACAAATTTTTAACACGTGATAACACCATCGCATGTCCCGACGCGGCACGGCGCGGCGCGGCGGCGCCAGGCACCGCTACCCCCGTACTCTGCAGGGATGACGACGTACAATATTCCTGGTAAACGTACCAGATTTGTACCAAGTACCAGATAATTGTTTTGAGAGATAGAACTTCTGTTGATGGGATTATGATTTACTACTGAACAAGAATTAATTGTACTTTTAGGATTGAGCCCGGTTATTTAAATAAATAAAAATTCTTGTTCAATAAATCAGTATTATTATTTCACTCAATTACAAGTTATATAATTGTTACATTAAATATCAAAAAACATAGGTGCGTCTACATGGACGTCTCTAACCGGACTGTCCTGTCTTACGCTAATGTAGAACGGGAAAATGATGAGTGACACTTGACACCTACCCATCCATAACGTGCGCTTTATAGATGAGCAGGTGTATATGTTCTTACAGTACATACTAATAATTAGTAACATATTAACATAACATTATTAATATTAGAAATAAGTATCTGTCTTGGATATGTATGATGATCGCCCACCACTAAAAAAAGGTCGTTCGGGGCGACCCTCGTAAGTTGTACCACCTTTTTTTTCAACTAGTTTACTTTTAGCTATTTTGTACCAGGATTATTGTGACATTGTCTACCATCCCCTGGCCTACCTGACGAACTATACCTAAATTATTTCCATTTCTTTATTTTCTCGATGACAGTTCTAATTTGATAGTTGTAGTGTCGTGACCAAATAAGTAATAAATAGCAAATAAGTAATTTAAACAAACAAAAGAACATAAAAACTCTTTTGCTCTGTTATATTAGTATATATATATATATATAGTATAGATTATAGATAAAAGTTTAAAGAATATTCCTACTTAGAAAACCAAATTCAGAGAACAAAACGTCGTAAAATAATATGAAAAGAAAAACATTGTTTAATTTTTATTCACACGTTGTTAAACAAAAATTTGGTACAAGAGTGGGCATTTTCCGTTCTTAACAACAATTTTTGTCTTATTCAAATTAATTATTTGAGTAAGCAAATTATGATTGTGAATATTTCAGGCGTTTAATTCAATTTTTCAAGAAAATATGAAAAAAAAAACGATTAATGAGAAAGATTGAATTTTTTTTAATAAACAACGATTATTTTATATTATTCTATTAAATTGAAAGTAATCTATTTTAAAAAACGATCTTTTTTTGAAATTTACATCCCTATGTTGAGATAAAAGACGCGTGGCGCAGCAGCTGTGCCGCCGCCTGTATTACCATGAAAGTTCCATGAGTAACTAATTTTTTTTACATTTTATTCTAGGTATTTTTTTTTAACTTATAATATGAGATAGATAACAGAGACAGAATATATTCTCGATACCTAGTAACACCTTCACGGTTCCTACGAGATTTTTAAAACGAGGGTGTTAAAAGCAATACTTCTTCCAAAAACACGTCGAATTTATTATGATAAAAGCGCTACATTTGGCGCCAAAAGCGCTAAAATGGTAGCACTGCAGAACTGTAGTCAATTAATAGTTAAAAACTAGATAAATTAAAAAGTTCTAAGTAGGTATTCATCTAAATCCAAATATAACTACACCTAGTGAATTTGTTCCCGTAATATCTAGTTGATATCGGTCTATTGGGGGAATGCCCGAGAATTACATTACTTAAATTTAGCTTGTCAGTAGAATAAAGCAAAAATATTAGCGTAGAGAAAATTAAAATTAAAATTCGCAAAAATGGTTGTTACATTTACTAGAATTATAAACGATATTAAAAGTATGATTTTTTAACACGATCTATAACAGGTCTGAATCAGAGATAAATAACAAATCGTGTATTACTGTGTTTCTTCTACCGTAATTATAATCCTATGGTAAGTAGTAGATTTATGCTGATTATGGTGTATGGTGTATTATAGTTGGCAACACTGGGTGATTATGATACGGGTGATACTGCATTCGGCCAGGGCTACCAACTTGCCAGTAAAGAGAAATCATTTTAAACTGATACGGTCATTACCAGGCTCTGTCAACTCGCCTTTATATTTTAACACGAAAAGCTCGCGCATCTATTTCACTCAACATGGGAAAAATCCATAAGCGTACCCGCTACGTTTCTCTTTCACACAAACAAATACTCACACAAAGGCATACTCATTGATATTCTTCCGCCATATTGGTCTGTGGCCGCCATTTTCATTGGAATTGTCAAAATTGACAAAACAAATTGAACCGCCATTGTTCGTTGTTCATAATTAACATTATTAAACATTTTTTAATTGTTAATTTGTGGAATTGTTAATTTGCTCGAGATGGAGTAAAAACATTTGTTTTAAAGAATATTATCAAGGAGGTAGTATTTGCAATTTTTAAAGCTGGATTCATAGTTAGAGCCACAGTTAGTGATCAAAGCTCTGCCAATGTTGCAGCTAATAATATCGGACTCAAATAGAGAACTTGTACGCAGTGAAAGCTACAATGATAATAATGTTTCCTATAACATTAATAGTAACCGGCTATATCACATCTATGATGTACCTCATTTACTAAAATTTTTTTGGCAATAAATTTTAGAAGAAAGATCTTCTCATCGGTAATCGGCGTGCTAAGTGGGAGTACATTGAAATTCTTTATAAAGTAGATGGAAATGGTGGACGAGCAAGAAGCACTAAACTCACCGACAAACATGTTAAACCTACATCATATGATAAAATGAAGGTAAGTAAAATTCTCACTGACCCATCTCAAAAATCAACCTGTATAGGCGTGAAATCATTTATATACACTATGTACCTATGTAAGTAAAATTATTAAAATCCCAGTCGCATGTGAAGTTTATAAAATAACCACTTTGCTTGACAAAAGTGATGTATGATTGCCCATACTAAAGAGATCTCAACATATTTTAGTCATTTTCATCTCCAATACTACTGAATATATATTTACTAGCTGGTACCCGCGACTTCGTCTGTATATTATGGATACTAGCTTTGCCCCGCATATTTTTTTTATTTTATAAATAAAATTACTTTATTGTATATTTCCAGGTCAAACTAGCTGCTCAAGTATTCAGCAGACAAGTGGCTACATCGCTTGAAGTTTATATGAAGTCCCTGCTTTTTCTACAGGAGCATGAATATTCTATTCCGAATGTGGATATTGATAATGATCTTTTCACAGTAGAAATACTTTTATTTATAAATGATTTGTTTGATAGTTTAAATCGTTTTGGTCACTCTGGTTATAAATTGCAACATGCTCTATCTTTAAATTCTGAACACATAGATTTCTGGAATAATGCTGTGAAGAAACTAAATTCAATGCGGTTTGATTCTTCCGTTGAAAGGGAAAGCAAGCCTTTGTCACTGAAGCATTTTATGCATAATATTAAAACTATGAAACATCTGTGGTCTGATTTACGCTCTATTGAGGGTGTAAAATTTTTAAGTCTCAGACGACTAAACCAATATCCATTAGAAAAATTTTTTGGTCTAATAAGAGCACATGGTAATTTCAATACCAACCCAGATTGTACTCACTTTGTCTCGGCTTATAAAACTTTATTAATTAATAACATCACTACTGGTAAGTCATTATTTACAAATTGTGCTAATGATGATGACAAAATGTTAGGTACCCTTCAAAATTTAGTAAACCAATAAAAATATGGATCATACATTGATAATTTTCAAACTGACAACACTGAATTCATAGAGAATTTTATTCCCCCTGAGAATGTTCATTGGAACAAAAAATTGATACTACATTGTACAATTGTGAGATGCACAAAGAAACTTTTCTCAAAGCTTTTTGGTTATTTGTTATTTATTAGAATGCAAGTAAAACAATGGTGGCATTAATTTTAACAGACGAATGCATAATATTGATTCCAGATCTAAAGATGTAGAAATGGAAAGTTTAATCCATACTAAAGCTACAAAAGGATTTAGTTACAGATCAGTTAGAAGGCGTAGTACTACATAATCATATTTAACTGTATAGGTACTACTTATTATTATCATAGTTTCTGCAACTAAAATTGTCTTTATTTTAATTCCTCTATTAACTATTATTATGTATAGATATATTATTACTGGATCTAGATACCTATATCTACTATGCCTTTGCAAAATATATCACTATGCAATTACTAACAGAATTCCTTCAGTATGCCTCATAGTTAATTCTAACGAGTATGCAAATTTTGTTTACATTGTTTTTAAAATATAGTACTACTACTAGTTGTAATATATTATTAATAATTCATTGTTATTATTAGGTAATGTTCTTAGTTATCTAATGTACATAATATAACATTGATTGATTAAATCAGAATCAATTATAAAATAAAATTTAAAAGATGCATGAATATACTCACATGTATTGTTATGATTTTTAAGGTAAATAATAATTATGTAATTCTAGTATGTAATCATGTCATAATCTAGCATATTTTCTTTGTTTCTAATTACTTAATTAGGCATTATGTGTAATATTTACTAATTATTCATACAAATATTTTATGAAGCATGCAAATTTGTCTGGTGTATTTTTTAACAACATTCATGATTCATATTAAGAAAATTATTTTATAAGTATACTTTTAATAACTTTTGTTTTATGTTAATATTTTGTAATGTTTTTATTCTTATGATCTTAATTCATTAATTGTAATATAAATTTGTTTTCCCTGTCTGTAATAATATTGAGAAATAAGTTGTGAGCGATTGATTTTTATATTGATGATTAATTCTGTTATTTCTGTAGTTTTTGTCTACATTCATGAGTCATATTAAGAAACTTATTTTATATACTTTTAATAACTATTGTTTTATGGTAATATTTTAATTCTTATGATCATTTAATTGTAATAATGTTCCATTTTGTATTTCCTTTTTTCTGGTTTCACTTTTAGTTCCATGCGCTCCGTCTTTCTTTTATTGAATGGCAACTGTTCGTACTGTTATTACACATTTCAGCCAAAGTCAATGTTAAACAATATTCAAATATTATAAATATATTGCAATATTCAAACATAGCTTCAACAAGATCGAGGCTCCATTTTTAAAATTTTACAGGGAGTTTTATGTGAACTTAAAATGCATGTTCCCAGTTAGGTATTTTTAATCCACTTGTGCAAAATAACCAAACTACATCACGTAAAATGTCGCCAAAATTACACAATATAGAGCCAACATAAGGTATGAATTAAAATAAAAACCACCACCTTCAAGATCCTGCCGAAATTCCCAAGTCTGAGGTTTTAAAACAATGCATAAAGCCGGTCCTAAGCCCGTGAAGTATGAAGGGAAAGTTTTATGGCATGTTAATATTTGTAAATCCCAATAAGAATAAATATTATGTAATCCTTACGTTTCTTTTATTTTAAGATTCAGTTTGATAAATCTGGTAAAATGGTTGCCGTCGAAAAAATATCGATAAAAACCGGTAATTTGTTTAGTAAAATACCGATTGACACGAAAATACATCACTAGTTTACTTATTTACCGTAAAGTACCGATTTAAATGTATAATTCCATCACTAACGTAATTTGACAAGTACCATATATACAAATATAATGAGGGAAAGAGAGAGGTAGCGGACGGCTCATTAGGCCACTTCAAGAGTAAATGCGATGGAGATATCAATCATGAATGAAATGTATAAATTGGTATCTATAGAAAGTTGTGTATGTGTATCAGGCTCTGTCAACTCGCCTATATATTTTAACACGAAAAGCTCGCGCATCTATTTCACTCAACATGGGAAAAATCCATAAGCGTACCCGCTACGTTTCTCTTTCACACAAAGAAATACTCACACAAAGGCATACTCATTGATATACTTCCGCCATATTGGTCTGTGGCCGCCATTTTCATTGGAATTGTCAAAATTGACAAAACAAATTGAACCGCCATTGTTCGTTGTTTTAATTAACATTATTAAACATTTTATATTTGTTAATTTGTGGAATTGTTAATTTGCTCGAGATGGAGTAAAAACATTTGTTTTAAAGAATATTATCAAGGAGGTAGTATTTGCAATTTTTAAAGCTGGATTCATAGTTAGAGCCACAGTTAGTGATCAAAGCTCTGCCAATGTTGCAGCTAATAATATCGGA
Source organism: Saturnia japonica (assembly GCA_033032175.1). Lineage (NCBI taxonomy): Eukaryota > Metazoa > Arthropoda > Insecta > Lepidoptera > Saturniidae > Saturnia > Saturnia japonica. Next base: position 2,776,995 of record CM065334.1, on the reverse strand, counting down.
CTCAAATAGAGAACTTGTACGCAGTGAAGACTACAATGATAATAATGTTTCCTATAACATTAATAGTAACCGGCTATATCACATCTATGATGTACCTCATTTACTAAAATGTTTTCGCAATAATTTTTAGAAGAAAGATCTTCTCATCGGTAATCGGCGTGCTAAGTGGGAGTACATTGAAATTCTTTATAAAGTAGATGGAAATGGTGGACGAGCAAGAAGCACTAAACTCACCGACAAACATGTTAAACCTACATCATATGATAAAATGAAGGTAAGTAAAATTCTCACTGACCCATCTCAAAAATCAACCTGTATAGGCGTGAAATCATTTATATACACTATGTACCTATGTAAGTAAAATTATTAAAATCCCAGTCGCATGTGAAGTTTATAAAATGACCACTTTGCTTGACAAAAGTGATGTATGATTGCCCATACTAAAGAGATCTCAACATATTTTAGTCATTTTCATCTCCAATACTACTGAATATATATTTACTAGCTGGTACCCGCGACTTCGTCTGTATATTATGGATACTAGCTTTGCCCTGCATTATTTTTTTATTTTATAAATAAAATTACTTTATTGTATATTTCCAGGTCAAACTAGCTGCTCAAGTATTCAGCAGACAAGTGGCTACATCGCTTGAAGTTTATATGAAGTCCCTGCTTTTTCTACAGGAGCATGAATATTCTATTCCGAATGTGGATATTGATAATGATCTTTTCACAGTAGAAATACTTTTATTTATAAATGATTTGTTTGATAGTTTAAATCGTTTTGGTCACTCTGGTTATAAATTGCAACATGCTCTATCTTTAAATTCTGAACACATAGATTTCTGGAATAATGCTGTGAAGAAACTAAATTCAATGCGGTTTGATTCTTCCGTTGAAAGGGAAAGCAAGCCTTTGTCACTGAAGCATTTTATGCATAATATTAAAACTATGAAACATCTGTGGTCTGATTTACGCTCTATTGAGGGTGTAAAATTTTTAAGTCTCAGACAACTAAACCAATATCCATTAGAAAAATTTTTTGGTCTAATAAGAGCACATGGTAATTTCAATACCAACCCAGATTGTACTCACTTTGTCTCGGCTTATAAAACTTTATTAATTAATAACATCACTACTGGTAAGTCATTATTTACAAATTGTGCTAATGGTGATGACAAAATGTTAGGTACCCTTCAAAATTTAGTAAACCAATAAAAATATGGATCATACATTGATAATTTTCAAACTGACGACACTGAATTCATAGAGAATTTTATTCCCCCTGAGAATGTTCATTGGAACAAAAAATTGATACTACATTGTACAATTGTGAGATGCACAAAGAAACTTTTCTCAAAGCTTTTTGGTTATTTGTTATTTATTAGAATGCAAGTAAAACAATGGTGGCATTAATTTTAACAGACGAATGCATAATATTGATTCCAGATCTAAAGATGTAGAAATGGAAAGTTTAATCCATACTAAAGCTACAAAAGGATTTAGTTACAGATCAGTTAGAAGGCGTAGTACTACATAATCATATTTAACTGTATAGGTACTACTTATTATTATCATAGTTTCTGCAACTAAAATTGTCTTTATTTTAATTCCTCTATTAACTATTATTATGTATAGATATATTATTACTGGATCTAGATACCTATATCTACTATGCCTTTGCAAAATATATCACTGCAATTACTAACAGAATTCCTTCAGTATGCCTCATAGTTAATTCTAACGAGTATGCAAATTTTGTTTACATTGTTTTTAAAATATAGTACTACTACTAGTTGTAATATATTATTAATAATTCATTGTTATTATTAGGTAATGTTCTTAGTTATCTAATGTACATAATATAACATTGATTGATTAAATCAGAATCAATTATAAAATAAAATTTAAAAGATGCATGAATATACTCACATGTATTGTTATGATTTTTAAGGTAAATAATAATTATGTAATTCTAGTATGTAATCATGTCATAATCTAGCATATTTTCTTTGTTTCTAATTACTTAATTAAGCATTATGTGTAATATTTACTAATTATTCATACAAATATTTTATGAAGCATGCAAATTTGTCTGGTGTATTTTTTAACAACATTCATGATTCATATTAAGAAAATTATTTTATAAGTATACTTTTAATAACTTTTGTTTTATGTTAATATTTTGTAATGTTTTTATTCTTATGATCTTAATTAATTAATTGTAATATAAATTTGTTTTCCCTGTCTGTAATAATATTGAGAAATACGTTGTGAGCGATTTATTTTTATATTGATGATTAATTCTGTTATTTCTGTAGTTTTTGTCTACATTCATGAGTCATATTAAGAAACTTATTTTATATACTTTTAATAACTATTGTTTTATGGTAATATTTTAATTCTTATGATCATTTAATTGTAATAATGTTCCATTCTGTATTTCCTTTTTTCTGGTTTACTTTTAGTTCCATGCGCTCAGTCTTTCTTTTATTGAATGGCAACTGTTCGTACTGTTATTACACATTTCAGCCAAAGTCAATGTTAAACAATAAGTATTTACCCAAATGTAATTATCTATCTTGCAATATTCAAACATAGCTTCAACAAGATCGAGGCTCCATTTTTAAAATTTTACAGGGAGTTTTATGTGAACTTAAAATGCATGTTCCCAGTTAGGTATTTATAATCCACTTGTGCAAAATTACCAAACTACATCACGTAAAATGTCGCCAAAATTACACAATATAGAGCCAACATAAGGTATGAATTAAAATAAAAACCACCACAACACTTCAAGATCCTGCCGAAATTCCTAGGTCTGAGGTTTTAAAACAATGCATAAAGCCGGTCCTAAGCCCGTGAAGTATGAAGGGAAAGTTTTATGGCATGTTAATATTTGTAAATCCCAATAAGAATAAATATTATGTAATCCTTACGTTTCTTTTATTTTAAGATTCAGTTTGATAAATCTGGTAAAATGGTTGCCGTCGCAAAAATATCGATAAAAACCGGTAATTTGTTTAGTAAAATACCGATTGACACGAAAATACATCACTAGTTTACTTATTTACCGTAAAGTACCGATTTAAATGTATGATTCCATCACTAACGTAATTTGACAAGTACCATAAATATAATGAGGGAAAGAGAGAGGTAGCGGACGGCTCATTAGGCCACTTCAAGAGTAAATGCGATGGAGATATCAATCATGAATGAAATGTATAAATTGGTATCTATAGAAAGTTGTGTATGTGTATCGTCTGTGAATATGTGTAAATCACCTCGCTAACGAAACAAAACGATTGTTCTAAGATGGTCGTCTATCCTCTGGTTATTGGTCTATGATGTGTATCGTCTGTGAATATGTGTAAATCACCTCGCTAACGAAACAAAACGATTGTTCTAAGATGGTCGTCTATCCTCTGGTTATTGGTCTATGGTCATTACCAGAGATAAGTCATTACTCTGGTCATTACTTGGTCTATGGTCATTATCATAGAATATTTGAGCAATTACAGTCTACGGCATAGGCTTATAATACTGTCTATGGTAATGATTCACTACCGTTTAATTAAAAACAATAATTTTAAATATTGACGACTATGTTAAAATGTAACTACTATTCATAGGAAATTAAAGAATATGAATGAAAAATATGCGTAAAACGAAACGCATTATTAGTTTTTTCATTTATTGCAATAATAAGTCCCACGGAGGATTCATAAAATATCGTAGAAATAGCCTAAATGAGGACGTGTATTAAAAGTATATGAAAAATAATAATATTGCGCGTGTTTGTTTACTAATTAATTTATAGAATTATGAATTCAATATAGTATACTACAAGCGAGCGGACTTTAATATTTAATGAATGAATACATTAGTTCTTTGTAAAGTTCTTGTTTTAATTATATAAGAAAGTGGTTAATTAAAATTATTATGAATAAAATTATTGCATGTTTATGATATTTTCTTATGCTTTTTACACGGTATTTTTTATCTCTGTGTACAGTATTTTGGGTTCGAAACACGGTATTTTTCCAGATCTATGGTGTTTTTAATCAGTCATCACAGTATTTTTTTTTTGTTTTGGTAGCATTGTACCGTTGAGTGGTGGGAATTGTTATTTATCTCTGGTGGTGGGTCTCTGGTCTCTGGGCGTATAATAAATAAATCAGTCAGTGTTTCCAATAATGAAACATACAAATTACCCCGAAAGTGTGGTAGTTTGATAGTAATTTGTTGGATCACACTTTATTTAACTAATTTATTATATTATTATTACTTTTTATTATGATTAAATTATAATTTATTTATTAAATAAATACATTGTTACTAAACAATACATATTTACATTTTATAGATTTCCTTCAGCAAACGAAGTATGGAAGAAAGATTGGATACAAATAATACGGCGATGTAGAAAAGAAAACAACTGAAATACGACTATTTCTAGTGTAATTTACGGTAACCATTACGAGTTCAATGATTTATATGCTAGTACTGTTAGATTTGTTAACCCTACAAGTGCTGTTAGCGACGCATAGGCCTAAGCGTGATGATAAAAAATAGTAATTGTAAATATAAGTTGTAGGGATTAATAATTTGTATAAACAATCATCAATGTAATGTTTTCAATGTAATATTACGATTTGTAGGTATATAAGAACAGTAAATAAGTTATAAAAATGCTTGCAATGTCATAGAAACGGTCACTTAAAGTGTTGAACTCATGTATCGTCAATAATCCGTGTTATATAGAAGTTATATGTAATGTTTTATGTTGTATAGATTAATTAGCCTACTATGTATGTTTTTATAATGTTTATAACGTTGAATACTGTATACATAACGAGTTTCAAGCCATTTAAAGTTGTAATGTTTAACGCTCTGTATTTACGATGTTTATCAACCTATAATGTTGCAATTAGTATTTTTATACAGGTATTTATGTCCGCAATGACATATTTTTATAGTAATTGAATAATTGTAATTAGAGATATTAACGGTTTATTAAACATTATGTAGAAATAATAACAGATAGGGACAGCAATAGTGCAACCGCGATGAGTCACCGTGGTTAGCGGGCCATGCCCATATTTGGTAAAGAGCAGTAAAGATATAGACGCCATCGTTCCGTCTCGCTCTCCGGCAGCAAGATAAAAGGCAAGCTACCGGGGCCTTCCGGCCTGCGTACTATGCAGGGAGGAGGGACATCCTGCGAACTATCGCGGATGCCCCAAGGCCCCGCACACCACGCACCCCCGCCGCCCTGGGCAGGCTGCCCCTCAGCGGGCACCCCCTGCCTCAGGGTCCCGGGCGCAGCAACCTCTGCTCAATCCAGAGGTCTTTCCGTCCCTCCCTGCCCCCCGCCGCACTCAGGCGACCGTAGGCCCCCCGCACCCCAGGTGCAGCCCAAACCCGTGCATTCGACTCAGAACGCATGGGCCCCCAAACCGCAGCCCCTCATGGCTATGGACATCCCCGCGCCCCGTGCTCCAGCACCCCGCGCTCCAGCGTCCCGCGCCACCACAATGGATGACCTCATGTTATCGCTCACTCGTGAGCATGAGATACGCGAAATCCTCGCATACAAGGCCCATATGGAGCAGTACGGTTTCGTCGAAACCATAGCTGCCTTTCCCCGGCTCGTAGAGACGTTACAGCGTCTCGATCGCGAAGCCGCCAACCTCAGGCCTCTCAATGGCTAAACTCAAGCCGAGAGGTTTAAACATCTCCTTTTTTAATGCGCGGAACTTATATCCGCAGCGTGATCTCGTCGCGACTTATCTTAAAGATCACCAAATAGACGTTCTCTTAGTACAGGAAACGCTCTTAAAGCGTGCTAAACGCAATCTGAGTATCGCAAACTATAACATCGTTAGAAATGACCGCGACGGCCGAGGGGGCGGCACTCTCATTTACTACAAGCGCTCGTTGTATTGCATGCCGATAGATCCTCCGATACTTACCAATATGGAAGTATCCGTGTGTAGACTAGGAATGACCGATCATCCGTCCATAACGATCGTATCCGCGTACCTCTCACCGACGAAAGTACCTCTCAGGTCTGACCTAGAGAAGCTACTCTCGCTCGGCACATCGGTCATTATCGCAGGAGACCTCAACAGTGGACACACGTCCTTCAACAATTGGAGAGACACCAGCAATGGGGTTATTCTCGAAGGGTTGTCGGACGAGTTAAACTTTGACGTCATAGCGCCTCCCACTCCCACCCACTTTCAAGATCACTGTACACCGACAGTGCTTGACATAGCCCTCCTGAAAAATATCGCGCTTCAGGTACGACTCATTCGGGTCGTACACGAACTCGACTCCGACCATCGCCCGGTCATCCTACAGCTAGGACAACTGGATGACTCCAGCCCTCCTACAGTCACAACGGTTGACTATGCAAAATTAAAACACTACCTCGCGGATAGGCAGTCCTCGCCCAGTCTCGTTAGGGTCCCGGACGTGTTAGAGTCAGTTGCGCACGTAGATCTCGCAATCGACTCCCTAGTTTACCACCTCCAAGTCTGCATCGGAGAGGCCTCGAGAGAGGTCGAAGCGGCGAACGATCGCCGCTTTGTACTCCCTGCCGACGTGCGAGCGTTGATGACGGAGAAGAACGCTGCGACTCGTGCGCATGACTCTTATCCGACCGATGCAAACCGCGCACGAATACGCGCACTTCAGAGAGCGGTTAAAGCCCGTATAACCGAGCTCAAATGTCACAGATGGGACACCTTAGTCGAAGGGCTAAGGCCGTCACATCTGACTTATTGGAAAGTAGCCCACGCCCTTAAAATAGACGCCCAACCTCGCATGCCCCCCCTCGAAAGGGGTCCCGGCACTACACCCGCTTTCGATACCATCGACAAGGCGGAGTGCCTTGCCGCTTGTTTGGAGAGCCAGTGCTCCCCGAACAGCGTCAAGAACACCGACCAAGTCAGAGACATCGAAGCCCGCGTGGAGGAGCTGAATAAGCTCCCGGCATCAGAATCCCTGTCCCCAGTCACTTCTGAGGAAATCTCTGCCATTCTCAAAAGCCTTAAGCTCAGAAAGTCACCAGGTCCCGACGGTATCAGGAACGAAGTACTCAAACTTCTTCCCGATCACCTCATAGCTCTATTGGTCTGCATATTCAATGTAGCCATAGCCAACTGCCATTTTCCAGCCGTCTGGAAAACGGCCATTGTCATAGGTATTCACAAGCCCGGCAAGAGCACGTCGCTTCCCGACAGCTACCGCCCTATCAGTCTCCTAAATACCCTAGGTAAAATCTATGAGCGGATCCTTCTGAACGGTCTCAAATCGGTAATAGAGGAGAAAAACCTCTACCCGCCTGAGCAATTCGGTTTTCTTGCTAGACATTCTTGCACTCATCAAGTGCACCGCCTCACGGAGCACATTTTGTTTAACTTTTCCGAGTTATCTATACCCCGTCGCACACTGGCTGTCTTTTTCGACGTAGCCAAGGCCTTTGATAAGGTCTGGCACGAAGGATTAGTCTACAAGCTGTACTCCCGCGAAGTCCCCGATAGATTAGTTAAAATCATCCGCGACTACCTCAAAGACCGCACCTTTCGCTACAGAGTGGAAGGTGAACTATCCACACCCCATCCCATACGCTCAGGCGTCCCCCAAGGTTCCATCCTGGCACCTAGCCTCTTCAATCTGTACGTCAGTGACCTACCAAAACTTCAGGAGAAAGTTGAAGTAGGCTTATACGCTGACGATACAGTCATATACTCCTCTCAAAGGCAAACGAGAAACCTCAAATGTAGAATCCAAAGAGCCGTGACCACTCTCGGGAAGTGGTTTAACGACTGGCGAATAGCCATAAACCCCACGAAGAGCGCAGCGGTGCTCTTCGACCAAACCGCCACACAGATACCGCAGAAACTCAAGGACAATCCCCTTGAACTCTTCGGTAATCCGATCCCCTGGGAAAAGGCGACCAAATATCTAGGTGTAAGCCTAGACAGTAGACTCTCCTTTATACACCACATCAATCTGGTTAGGAAAAGGGCCTTCTGGACCCTCGCCCGACTGCATCCTCTGTTATGTGCTGCAAGCAAAATGTCCACGAGACACAAGCTTACGCTCTACAAGATGTGTATCCGTCCGATCATGACATATAGCTGCGTTGCGTTCGCACATATGTCAAGGTATAACTGGGAACGCTTACAAGCCATCCAGAACAAGTTTCTTCACCGCCTTACCGGTGCCCCCTGGTTTGTTCGTATGGAGGATCTCCATAGAAATATGGACCTTCCCTCGATACATGCATATGCCAAACACCTTTCTCGCTCGTATTTCGACACCGCGTCGAACCACGCGAATCCCTTAATAAAAGCGGCAGCTTCTTATGTTCCCGACCCCAACGCCTGCCGGAGAAAACGCCGGCCGCGTAATATATTCACTGACCCGCCCGACCAAACCGAAAAAGCTAACGCGTTCTACGCTAACACCGTCTCTCCAAACAGAGCGTTCCACCGCCCACGCCCGCGTAACCACCGTTCTCTCCGCAGAGGACGGGCGGTCAACTTCGCTCCCACACACCCGTCACGTCCACCCTCTCTAGCGGCAACCCAAGCCTAGGTCCGTTCCTCGGTGTGAAGCCCTTGGGTCAGGCAGCCGCCCGCGCGATACAAAGTGACACTATACGTGCAACACTTAGTTACCCTCACACAACATTACACACGTATGAACATACACACACGTGCACACCACACAGGTACATAGGTTCTGTAAGGGACCTTTTTTTTTCTTTTTTTGCGCTAGTTAGACTATTGCGTTAGTTAGTGTAGAAAAACCATTCCGATTATCAAATACACATACGCATGGTCCACTCCTTCCTCCCAGGAGGAGGGGAACGTGCATATGAGTATATATTAGTTAGCTCGAATTCTCATAGTATTAAGGAATTAGTTAGATCGCGACTTTTTCGCATTCGCGACGACCGCCCGAGCCGAGGTTCGGCCACTCTGGCACCCTCGTGCGGGTCGTCACAAACTTTCGCGGCTGAGTGCCCTAAGCGCTCGCCCCCAAGTCCGGTGAAGCTGTAAAAGCCGCAGCGGCTCTGTTTTAGGATAGGGCCCCTAAGGCTAACAGTGTAGTCAGTTCAAAAAAAAAAAAAAAAAAAAAAAAAGAAACAGTACCCAGAAGATAGCACTAAGAAATTGTATTGTGTCTTGAAGAATACAGCGAAATTTATTGTGGTATCTGTGTGTCATTGCATCTTCACAAGTATTCAACCCGCCAGCGACCCAGTCCTCTCCGCTCCGTGCTACGTCAGCGCCGCGCCTACCAGCAGGCACCTCACTGCGTGTGTGTACCTTAATGTTTCGCCCTCTTCACGCCTAGTAGTTTCGGGTGTGAGCAGGGTCGGTCGCACGTAGTGAGAGGGGCTCGCACGCACTGGTTTCCAGACAGCTGGTTACCGTAGCGTGTTATCCGCCGTCGGTCATACAGAGTACGAGGGAATCGTTTCCGTCGCGTTCGCGCCCTCGGTGCGCGATCCCGCTCTGTATTGGTTGACGTAGCACATTTGTAACGGGCAGACGCACGCCTATTTTAGTTTCGGTCCTCCGAGCTAGATGAGCCCAGTTTAGTTTGCCCCGTTTTAAGTGCCATTGAACTTAGACTCCCCAAAATATTACCATTGTCACTCATTTCAAAGTGACAGCTAGTGATGTACATAATACTCATTGTTTATAAATACTGTAAATGTCAAACAGAAAATAGTCTATGATCAAAAAGTCGCTGTTCAAATTTCGACCTTAGGGCGATCGCTAGTATCTTTTATACATACAATTGTTTTTTCTTTCCTATGTTATGACTACACACTATAAAACTGTATTTAGCTAGTGAAAAATAATTTGTAACAATAGAACATACACAGTTTTAGTGCAATAAGGCGACTGCTATATTTTACCTCGGCGTATTTTTTTCTGTGCCATCCCTGGGAACAGAGTTATTATGGAACATTAAAACGAAAAATAAATGTAACAAATTTTATTTAAATTGTAAACAACAATGCCAACTTATACAATAAATCTGTTTCAGTGTTGCCACAAAGAAAAAGTTGCAATTTAATGAATAATTTTGCGAATCTAATACAAATAGATTAGTTAGAAACAATGGTACAAGAAGGTAGATATTTCTTGCGACAGACATAATAATATATATTATATCTAAAATATTCTACTGGAGATATTGATCAGAAGTAAGTTATCAAGTCCGGGAGCGAGTTCATTGCAGGTTACTATTATTTGCCAACGTTGGCGCTGATAATTGTTCGGTTACCCAAACTTATATCGGCATTAATAAGTGAACCGTTACCTGTGGAAAGGAAATCATTATCACCATCACGTTAACTGTATCTCTTACGTCATAATCATACATAAAAATCTATAATAAGTTTTAAATATAATATATACAATTAATAAAATTGACATGTCTGTTTGTAACGTCAAAATATAGCTCTTTACTAAATGAATATGAAAGTATACACTGTACTTAAAACAAAAAAAGTCTGTCTGTTTAATTTAATTAATTCCGAAATGACTGGACTTATTTGAACGGGACTTTCACTGGAAGATAGCTGATGTTATAAGAAGTAACTTATGCTAATTTAATTTTAGAACAGCTAGATTTCCGCTCAAATAAAAATCAATATGGTAAATTTGGGACCCTTTTAAATGGCTTACGCTGAGAAGGCCATAAAAAATATAATGTAGTACATAATTGTAGATCCTGAAAAAACCTACAATAAACGTCAGCGAGAGTATATCATCCTCAATAAGCATTTTTGTCTTTTAATCGGTTGCTGGACTAGCAAGATTCGCGCGAGTGCCCGATCGACGGCATTTTGTAGTCGGCGCTACCGCAACCACATGTACAGCTAGCATTAGTCGTTTGTAAGTGCGAATTCTGTTTTATGTCCAACGTTTGAAGTACGAAATCGTCTGCCAGACACAGGATAGACATCTTCCCGAATAGGTACCGGTGTACTTATCATTATATTAATACGTGAAGCAAAAACCTTCTCCCCTTTTTTAAGCGTATTCCGTGCACGGAAGACTGTGTGATTTGGGCATGGTTAAAATTTATATGAAGGGGGAGTGCAGAAAGCTAAAATCTATCTATAATATCTGTTACTAATATATTAAATAAAATAAATTAATACTGTGAATCCTAAATCGTCCAGTGACAATTAACTTAGACCCTCCAAAATATTGACATTGTCAATCAATGAAAAATGACAGCAAGTGATTTAATATTCATTGTTTAGGTTCATACTGCGAATGGTAAACAGAAAAAATTGTCTATGATTAAAAATTGACTTGTCGAATTTCGATTATTGGGCGACCGCTAGTTAATATTAATACAAGTAATTAACATCTTAATTAGTCCAATCAGCACAGCGACATGGACAAGATTATATCAATATTGTTATTAACTCTTACTAATACTTACTTAGTAAACCAAGGTCCACACTTAAAGTTGGCGAATTTTGTGCCTGGACGTATGCCATCAACTGTGAATAATAAATTAAATTGGTTTATTGTTGATCTTGCAAATTGGATCTCCTGTGAATACTAAACTGATATTGGAAAGAACTAAAGTTTGTTTTCGAGTTTGTATGAAATGGTTAATCTCTGGAACTACTGATCCAAACCAAAAAAATCTTTCAATAATTGAAGCTCAATCGAGCCTATTCTCAAGGGTACACTTGAATGATATAGATATTTTAAATTCTTATTAAATTCTATAATATTGTGAATGCGAAAGGATTCATAACAGGAGACATACGGTCTAATGATGCAGGACGGTTTGCATTGAATTATGTCTTGGTATTATTGTTGGGATCAGAAATGGATAAAGAAAATACCTGGATGAAAAATCAGATAACTAGAAGACGGATACTATCCAACTAGGTAAGAGAACTGAATAATGCCAATCTGAAGGCGCTTCTTCAAATGTCACTCCACATAGGTAATATAGAGAGTATTGGCATCGTGGTTTTAAGCCCGTACACATTATTTGCAAACTTTTTTTTTTTTTAACGTGGAGAAACCCGTCATGGGTTACCCGCCCGAGGGGACGAGTGGTTATGTGAGACTCATAATCACTAAAACTCCACGGTGTACCATCCGCCGCCTCGATGGGGCGACGTGGGACCTGCGGTAGCGTACAACCGGGTAGGAAGATATATAATTATTTTTTTTGTTTTAGTTGAGTGTTCGTAGCAAAAAAAAACACCAATTTAACGCAAAACTAACAAACAAATCCTTCAATTAATGATCGCAACACAATATAATGTCAGGACCTTATCTATATATGATTGCTGATTAGAACATAAGATATATGAACTGAGATAAATGGAATTAAAAATTTTATAATAGGAACTTACGAACACACTCTTTAGAGGAAGCCTTCACCCATTCTGGGGTTCTTGCAGATCAATTATATATGTATATAATTTTTTTTATTAAGAATCACTAACAAAAATCAATTGACCAGTAATAAAAAACAATAATACCTAAAAATGAACCAATAGATGACTGTATAGATCCAAAATCATTTTGTACTCTGTGGGAAATAAAAGGCTTTTTTTTTTTATAATAAGGATTGAAGTTTTCCGTGGGAGTTAACAATAAGCGTTTTTGATAAGTCGAAAGTTATCGCAATGAATTGAAGACAAGCAAGAGTTGTAAGCTTACACGAGCAAAGGGTGAATTTAACAATGATTTATTATTATTATACAATGAAAATTAGTAAAACAGAATTATCTTACCAGGACAACAATGGTCATGATTGCGAAAATGTATTTCATCTTGATTGAATTCAGTGAGACTCTCAGGTGAATATACGTTCAAATACCTGAGCCGTCTTATATACTGACGCGTGTTGAACTGGAACTAATTGTATCATCTGAATCAACACGGAAACATTTTCATACAATAAAAGATGAGTTTCCCTTTATGCATTACAAAAAGAAATTTATTGTATTTACTTTCAATTTTAAAGTTACCTATACGTTTAGACTATTATATAAATACTAAAATTAAAAGAAATATTTTTGTTTGTACACTTATAATTTTGCTTCATGTACCAAACACATTTTGATATATACAAATAGATAAAATTGAAGTGTTTATTTGTAATTTCAAAATAACAAGTTCTTACTAAATGCATATCAAAGTATATACGTTATTTAATACAAAAAAAAAACAATTTTTAATTTTTTTATCTTTTCCTGTGTTTTTTCCGGCAAACATCCGAAACAGTCTGACCGATTTTGAAGGAACATTCGCTGGCAGATAGCTGATGTTATAAGGAGTGATTCAGGCTACTTTGATTTTATAAAAATAAATAAGGCTCCGCGCAAATAAAAATCAATTCGCAAAACAACAATTTTAGGGCGCTTAAATAGTTTACGCTGAGTAAACCATAAGATATACTTCATATATAAAATTAATGTGTAGAGTATGTTATTGTAGATCTTAAAAGGAATTATAAAAAGTTAGCGAGAGCATATTTATGTATATCTTCTAAGGATCGCCCACAACAATCATTTACAAACCAACCGGGAGAGGATTAACACGATTCGCGCGGCATTCTGTACCTAGTGCACGTGAGTGCAGCTGCGGACACAGCTAGTATATAATAAAATAAGAAATATCTCCGCCCACGTCGTCAGTTAACAATAGGCGAGTTAGTGGTCCAACGCTAGCTTACAGCACAATACAAAATAATGTCATACAAATGACATTGTCTTAAGTTTCAAGGTTAAAAAACATTACAACAATAAGCTCTGTGGTCAATATTTAATGTCTATTGACGTAAATGAGGAAATTTGATCAGATGGGTAATTGTTGCAGTTTTTTGTAGGAACACGAATGATATCATCGCCTACAGCTCTTATGGGGTCATTTAGTAATGAAAATTACTGAAGGTTTTGCTGGTTGGTAGGTCGTAATAAATATTTGACTAAATCACGACTACCCAACGCCCACGTTTAGATGTATCACTTTTTATTTCGTGGAGCTTCAGAAGGCTTTGGCAGTTTCACCGGGTTCACCGATACAGTATATCCAGTAATCAAACGGAGTGGTAGTGATCTATACCGAAATGGGCCGCGATCACCATAAACCAGGTATGACACTCGCCATAGAGGCTCTTTTACACGTGTCACGTTCCGATATCGGCTGCTGTAATATCCAGTAATAAAGTGGAGTGGTAGTGATCTATACCGAAATGGGCCGCGATCACCATAAACCAGGTATGACACTCGCCATAGAGGCTCTTTTACACGTGTCACGTTCCGATATCGGCTGCTGTAATATCCAGTAATAAAGTGGAGTGGTAGTGATCTATACCGAAATGGGCCGCGATCACCATAAACCAGGTATGACACTCGCCATAGAGGCTCTTTTACACGTGTCACGTTCCGATATCGGCTGCTGTAATATCCAGTAATAAAGTGGAGTGGTAGTGATCTATACCGAAATGGGCCGCGATCACCATAAACCAGGTATGACACTCGCCATAGAGGCTCTTTTACACGTGTCACGATCCGATATCGGCTGCTGTAATATCCAGTAATAAAGTGGAGTGGTAGTGATCTATACCGAAATGGGCCGCGATCACCATAAACCAGGTATGACACTCGCCATAGAGGCTCTTTTACACGTGTCACGTTCCGATATCGGCTGCTGTAATATCCAGTAATAAAGTGGAGTGGTAGTGATCTATACCGAAATGGGCCGCGATCACCATAAACCAGGTATGACACTCGCCATAGAGGCTCTTTTACACGTGTCACGTTCCGATATCGGCTGCTGTAATATCCAGTAATAAAGTGGAGTGGTAGTGATCTATACCGAAATGGGCCGCGATCACCATAAACCAGGTATGACACTCGCCATAGAGGCTCTTTTACACGTGTCACGTTCCGATATCGGCTGCTGTAATATCCAGTAATAAAGTGGAGTGGTAGTGATCTATACCGAAATGGGCCGCGATCACCATAAACCAGGTATGACACTCGCCATAGAGGCTCTTTTACACGTGTCACGTTCCGATATCGGCTGCTGTAATATCCAGTAATAAAGTGGAGTGGTAGTGATCTATACCGAAATGGGCCGCGATCACCATAAACCAGGTATGACACTCGCCATAGAGGCTCTTTTACACGTGTCACGTTCCGATATCGGCTGCTGTAATATCCAGTAATAAAGTGGAGTGGTAGTGATCTATACCGAAATGGGCCGCGATCACCATAAACCAGGTATGACACTCGCCATAGAGGCTCTTTTACACGTGTCACGTTCCGATATCGGCTGCTGTAATATCCAGTAATAAAGTGGAGTGGTAGTGATCTATACCCGACTGGATCGCAACCACCACACACCAGGTGTGACACTCGCCATGGAGGCATTCTTAGACGTGTCACGTTCCAATATCAGCCGGTGTATAACCATTAATCAAGCAGAGTGGTAGTGATCTATACCCGACTGGGTCGCGACCACCACGCACCAGGTGTGACACCCGTCATAGAGGCAGTCTTAGACGTGTCACGTTCTGATATCAGCCGGTGTATATCCAGTAATCAAGCAGAGTGGTAGTGATCTATACCCGACTGGGTCGCGACCACCACGCACCAGGTGTGACACCCGTCATAGAGGCACTCTTAGACGTGTCACGTTCCAATATCAGCCGGTGTATATCCAGTAATTAAGCAGAGTGGTAGTAATCTATACCCGACTGGGTCGCGACCACCACGCACCAGGTGTGACACCCGCCATAGAGGCACTCTTAGACGTGTCACGTTCTGATATCAGCCGGTGTATATCCAGTAATCAAGCAGAGTGGTAGTGATCTATACCCGACTGGGTCACGACCACCACGCACCAGGTGTGACACCCGCCATAGAGGCACTCTTAGACGTGTCACGTTCTGATATCAGCCGGTGTATATCCAGTAATCAAGCAGAGTGGTAGTGATCTATACCCGACTGGGTCGCGACCACCACGCACCAGGTGTGACACCCGTCATAGAGGCACTCTTAGACGTGTCACGTTCCGATATCAGCCGCTGTATATCCAGTAATCAAGCGGAGTGGTAGTGATCTATACCCA
This sequence comes from Saturnia japonica, assembly GCA_033032175.1. NCBI lineage: Eukaryota > Metazoa > Arthropoda > Insecta > Lepidoptera > Saturniidae > Saturnia > Saturnia japonica. The sequence goes on along the minus strand of CM065334.1, from coordinate 2,760,838 downwards.
ACTGGGTCGCGATCACCATAGACCAGGTGTGACACCCGCCATAGAGGCACTCTTAGACGTGTCTAGTTCTGATATCAGCCGGTGTATATCCAGTAATCAAGCAGAGTGGTAGTGATCTATACCCGACTGGGTCGCGATCACCATAGACCAGGTGTGACACCCGCCATAGAGGCACTCTTAGACGTGTCACGTTCCAATATCAGCCGGTGTATATCCAGTAATCAAGCAGAGTGGTAGTGATCTATATCCGACTCGGTCGCGACCACCACACACCAGGTGTGACACCCGCCATAGAGGCACTCTTAGACGTGTCACGTTCCGATATCAGCCGCTGTATATCCAGTAATCAAGCGGAGTACACACTACGGTGTAATACATACACATGTTGATAAACTCGTACCTAATAATAGTTATCTTTCGGTTTGTCGCTTTTCGGGATGATTCAGTGTGTATCCAGCAGCCGTAGGGCTTACAAGCCGATATGGCAGCGAGGACCGTCGATTTTTTTGGATCGTACTGTACTTACGATTAGCTTGATTGACGTGACATTACCTTCAATAAAACTAGATGGTGGGTTTGATGGCGGAAATATTTGTTATATTAGGTCTTTGTGGTCCGCTCCTTCTTATCTTAATACTCTATTTACCTTGTATTTCCTATATTATTTTCGTGTATATTATGTAATTGTTTATTGTTTAATTTCCAGGGCATCGGTTAGGTTAATGAATTCGTCCGTTCAAATATCATTTATAATACGATCCTTTTAGTTTAATATAAAATGTTTCATATAATTTTATCATATTTAATTATAATACATTGTTTGTTTACTTTTGAAGACTTGTCAACATGCTAATTTCTGTTATGTCTGATAGTTTTAGGGCATGCGCTGTTACGAGTTAAAGATAATGTTTTACTATCAAGGTTTTATTTAATCAAATAAAACCTATAGGCAGTTCGATGTCTGAATACATAAATTTAAATAAAGATTAGAAAATGTGTATTTGAAAGCTAGGCAGAAAACGATTGTCATTATACGATAGACTTTTGAATAGTATATAAAAATAGATATTTTAAAAAGATTGAGAAAATAGTATAATCATTGATATTTATATTTGTTATTTGGTAAAGTTAATTCCAACAATAACAAGTTTAATAGTACCAAACGAATATAGGAGTCTGAAGTCTCAATCCGAGCTATTTATTAATTACATTACTAAATTCTATTTTCATGGATACAATCTCACTTGTGAGAATTAATGTAGCTGCGTCGAGCCTGCTCAATGCAGGTCGACGCATCACTAAGCCGACCACCCGGGAAGACGCGGCCTGAGCGGCGGTTCCTGACCTCAACCGGCATTGCGTTGATTGCACTGGTTGATACCTGATGTCGCAGCTAAGGCGTTGGATCTTGGTTTATATCCTTTAAATCAAACAGTCTCGTGAGGTGTTATGTTTTATGTGAGATCTTCAATATTGGACTGCAAGGTTTTATGCAATTATTTAATAAGGCAACATTTTTATTGTTTAAAATCTTATTGAACGAACTTTAGGAAAATAATATCACGTAAATTTGTAAATATATTTATATTAGATTTTATTTTTCTTTCATTCCATATTCACTTTTGGCTCTATAATTCTCCTATTATAGTTATATAGGATCGTTTGGCCGATCCTATTAATTAAAAATGCAGCTCAGCGTTTGAATTATTGCTGTATTTATTTTGTCGCTCGTAACCGATTACAGAATAATATATCTTCTTGTCAGTCAGTGACAGACGTCTTCTTTATCTTTTTCAAGACCTGAAAGTCAGCCAGTCTATCATAAACAAAATAGAATGTGACTGAAGTAAGAACTATTTATTGTGATAAGTCGCCACAGTTATATGTATATCATAACAAATTGTCTACTTGTAAAACTGTATTCGGTAGTCTAATTAACAATTTACACGCTTCTAACTTCAAAAGTATCTCCCTGCACCTTCAATCCTTTTCGAACTACTGAAATCTCGTGACATAGTGATAGTAAAGATCCACCACAAAAAGTTCGCCAGGTACACTATACATATATAACTCCTTAGCCAAATCGCACATGGATTGCTTGGTAGAAATATGGGGAACCGCTGCAAAGTCTGACCTCAATAATACCTTACAAAGAACACAAAACAAACGATTAAAAATATTACTTAATTAATTACAAATTTTTAACAGCTACAGTTATTATCCATATAGATATCAATACGCGAGAAGAAAACTTCGGACTCCTTTTTAAGTGTATTGCGTGCACGGAAGACTGTGAGATTTGGCATGGTTAAAGTTTATCTGGAGAAGGAGTGCAGAAAGATAAAATTTATCTATAATATCTGTTACTAATATATTAAATTAAATACCTCACCTAACTCGACCAGTGCCGTTGAACTTAGAAGCTGTGCCCCACGGTTTCACCCATGTTATTTTTATACGACAAAAATCGCCCAAGTACCCGTGTAGGCAGTTTTTTATACTTTGTGTAAAACTATGGACATTTTTATTAGGAATAAATTAATACAAAAGTACCTACACATAGTTTTTATATTTTTTATAGGCCTTCGTAGCGATACAAGCTGCTCCGAGAATTGGTAAGTAAACCTACGTTTCATTAAACACTACTACCGCTTCGGATAAACATCCCAGTCATCGAGGTGAACCGGCACGAAATTCTATTAGAGAAGTTTTTTTTAGAACTGACTATACTGTTAACCTTAGGGGCCCTGAAGCCGCTGCGACTTTTACAATTTCACCAGACTTGTAATCCAGCAAATCGGTAACGTGCTTGTTATAAAACCTAACAATTATCCAACAAACTAAATTATTAAAAGAGAAACAAAAAATCCGACAGAAACAAAAAACACAAATAAAATTATTTTTGGATTTTATTTGATTCCCAGACTGAGAATTAAGAGAATTAAATTTCTATATCCTATGTCATTCCCACAATTAAGACAAATCTAACGTCACCTCGTATGCTAAAATCTATCAAGTCATTTGGGATACAGAGTGTGCCAAAAAATAGACATAGGTACATAAAATACGCCCGAGAAACATAACGCTTCATTTTCGCAGTCGGGTAAAAAGCATTTACATTATTATTTTAAGTAAAAACATGCTTTTAAGTGGAAAAAAAACAGGATGACTAATTTGTGTTTATTTCTAGTTTTAAAACTGTGCCGATCATTATAAAATCTAGCCTTGGGCGTAATTATGATTTCGGTCTTGCAGACATGGTGTTTTTACCCGACTGCGAATAATAGGGTTATATTTTTACGAGCGCATGCATGTATGTCTATTTCTTTGTCACACTCTGTATAGCCTAAACGGCTTGATGGATTTTAGCATACGAGGTGTCGTTAGATTCCTCTTAATTGTAGGAGTGACATAGGCTATATAATATATAAGCATGACGTCTGGGAAACAATAGAAAGCGAAAATAGAATTTTTTTTTTACTCACATGATCGTTTTTTGCAATTCGATTTTTTGTTTCATTTTTGATGATTAAGCTTGTTTATATATCTACAAACTTGGCAATATTACCTACTGTACTGAATCTTATGGTAAAAAATGTCGCGCAGCCATAAACAAAGTTCTTTATAAGAATACATATTACAATTAGCTAATAAAAAGGTCGTTCGGTCATAATAATTATGAATATATAAATATGAATGATCACTCATCATCGAATTACTAATTTTAGTAATTACTAATGGTTATAATCGAGATATTTTAATATATCTTCATAATCGAATGATTACATTGGTATATCTCATAATCGCCCACCGCTAATAGGTGCTTGGTGACAAATTCTCAACTTGAGGTGGTAGTAAATGCCCTACCACCAAACTATGGTTCCATCACGATGCTTTCCTTCATTGAAAGCTCCGGTTCATTGCAGGGATTCAAACTCACGTTGATCGCCGACAGCCATCATTGCTTCATTTTGCAGAAGAAAGAGAACAAGACAACAATTCGGGAAATCTTGATAAGAGTGTGCTGCAAGCGACTAAATGGTGGGGACGAATTAGAATCCTCCGAATATACCTTTTGTTCTTCAAAGAAGGAGAATTATATATCTATTAGAGGATTAACTTAAGCTTTCGCAGAGTCGTTCAAAAATTAAAACCTTTAACATTATAGAGAGTCACTGACTAGTCTACAATCTTTAGTACTAGGATAGTAGGCTAGTCAGTTCAAACGCTCCTTAAAGAGATAAAAACATCTAGTGTTGCCAACTTTTCTTGAGAAAAATAACGTATCAAATTCTTGGAATAGGAAAAAAAGTATTTGGAGGAAAAAAAATGTATTTCTAAAATCTACGTTATTGTTCCCTGAAACAATTAAAACTTGTATTTAAAAAAAAAAAAATTTATGATGATCTGTTTCTTCTATCTCTTCTCGCCACTTCAGCTTTGTTACCGAAAAAACTCTCTTAGTGTAAGCTGAAGTAGCGGTGACAGAGACTAAATAAGAAATATATATTATTATTTTACATTTTTAAGTTATTAGATGCATTTTTAAGTATATAAATGTTGCCGTCTGCCAACAATATATTTGTCTGAGAGTTCTTTATAATTTTTAGTAGATTTTCTTTCTCACGCCCTGGGAATTTCCCTCGCGACCCTGGCAACGCTTGCATGCCGATTTTGCAGAGTACCAGGGTAAACATTATTTTGCTGCCGGTGTCCACTTCGAATTTTAACGGGACATTATTAATAATAATTTTGACTACATACGGTTCGTCCATGCTTCCGTTGACACACATGTTATAGAACTCACACTCGCTTTCATCGGTGTCCGATTCCATGTAAAATTGGTTTCTGGTAGGAATTTGCCTCATTGCCGTTCTGTCTTTCGCGACTTTGCCACGACACATAGCCTTGATATGACCTCTCACACCGAACTCGTCACAATTATAACGCCTAAAACGACACTTATCCGGAGTATGTTCCCGACCGCACCACCAGCAATGCTGCGGCCGCGTCTCCCTCGCTCGATAATTAGTCGTCTCCTTCGCGCCGATCCTATGCAGTGCCGGTGATGATCCGGCGGCGTCCGCCGCGCTTGCCAGTGCACCCGATGCCGTGCCACCCGAGCGTGCCACTTCAGCGTGCCGCTCAGCAGCCTCCAGCGCCAGCGCCAAATCAACCGCCCGCTTGTAGTCCACGTCCTTCTCCGCGAATAACCGACTACGCATGTCGTTACTTCCCAGGCCTGACACAAACTGATCCCTCAAGTTTTCTTCCAGTTTGTCTCCGAAATTACAGGTGCTAGCGAGGTGTTTTAAATGTTGTAGATACGTGCTTAAATCTTCATTCGGCATCTGTCGGCGCAACCGAAAAATATGTCTTTCGGCGATGTCGGAGCGTCTGGGTTCTAAATGTTCTTGTAAAATGTAAACTAACTCGGTAAATGTTTTGAGTTCTGGGTTAACAGGGGCACATAAATCACAGGAATATAGCGGAAGCTACTAATAAGGATCCGGTATTACGGGTAATATATAAAAATATATTATTCGGTTGGCCGGATGATACTGTAATAGATCAAGAAAAACCATATTTTTATCGTAAACAGGACTTACTCATTGATCACGGTTGCATTGTATACAATTACCGCGTGGTTATTCCTCCTAAGTTTCGGGAATATATTTTGCGCGAGTTGCACGAGGGTCATTTGGGTGTAGTAAAAATGAAAAATACTGCTCGTAACTATGTTTATTGGCCGGGTTTAGACAGTGATATAGAAAAATTATGTAAAGAGTGTGTGGCATGTTGACAACAGCGCGACGCGCCCCCGCACGCGCCCCTCACGCGCTGGGAATTTCCCTCGCGACCCTGGCAACGCTTGCATGCCGATTTTGCAGAGTACCAGGGTAAACATTATTTTATTATAGTAGATGCACATAGTAAGTGGATAGAAGTCTTCTACTTACATAGTACCATTGCAAAAAATGTTATAAGTAAATTCAGAGAACTTTTTGCACGTTTCGGGTTACCGCGACAAATTGTGACTGATAATGGTCCTCCATTCACATCACACGAATTGAAAGATTATTTTGATAAAAACTACATAATCCACACATTAACTAGCCCGTATAGACCTAAAGGAAATGGAGCGGCAGAAAATGCTGTCAAAATGGTTAAAAATTGTATTAAAAAGGCGTGTTATGAAGGAGTTGATGTAGATGAAGCAGTAGTCAAAATGTTGTTTCAATATAGAAATTGTGATCAAGCTACTACCGGTGTAGCTCCAGCCGTAGCAATGTTTGGTCGGCGTCTACGGGGTCGCTTAGATGCTTTACGACCAGATACTGAGAGGCGTGTGTATGATAAGCAGTGTAAGCAAATTGAGCGTGCTGGTGGCACAGAACGCTCAGTAAATGTAGGAGATGCGGTGTAGTTTAGAGATTATACAAAGAATAAAGATAAATGGACAGAAGGACAAGTTAGTAGTCAGGTAGGGCCGTTTTCATATGGTGTCAAAGTACAAAATAGTACTGTAAAAAGGCATATCGACCAAATATTAGAACCCAAGCAGGGCAATAAAAACAGATTTTCGCTATCCTGTACTTCTGTTCAAGATGATGTAAACCAAAATGGCAATGAGCCTACTGTAAATGGTGATGTTGAGAACCAGCCTCCCAACGCTGGTGAAGCTGAAGATTGTCATGTTGATTATAAGCATAGGTTACGTTCATTCCGACATAGGAAACTTTAATTATAACTACTGTAATTATGTAAGGAGGTGTTGGGTATTCAGAAATAAATTACTTATTAAACCACCTCTTGTGTTTCACTACGTAATACATAACTATAAGTATCGATATATAGTTAAGTAATTACTCATACGAGTGTTTCGTTTTACGTATTACAGTAAAGATTGGAAATAAAGTATTTTCGCATATTTTATTCTTATGTTTTTTTTTTTTTTTTTTTTTTTTAGGACTGACTACACTGTTAGCCTTAGGGGCCCTAAAGCCGCTGCGGCTTTTACAGCTTCACCGGACTTGGGAGCGAGCGCAGAGGGCACTCAGCCGCGAAAGTTTTGTGGACGACTCGCACGAGGGTGCCAAAGTGGCCGGACCTCGGCTCGGGCGGTCGTCGCGTTCGCAAATGGGTCGCGATCTAATCGAATCCCTACACCTACGATTCGAGCTAACTAAATCTACACATAGGCATGTTCCCTTCCTCCTGGGAGGAAGGAAGGAACCATGCGTATGTGTATTCAGTAATCGGAATGTTTCTACACTAACTAGCGCTAACTAACTAGCGTAAAAAAAGAAAAAAAAGGTCCCTCACAGAACCTATGTACCTGTGTGGTGTGCACGTGTGTATGTTCATACGTGTGTAGTGTTGTATGTAGGTAGCTAAGTGATGCACGTACAGTGCGGTTGTCTGACCCAAGGGTTTCACACCGAGGAACGGACCTAGGCTTGGGTTACCGCTAGAGAGGGTGGACGTGACGGGTGTGCTGGAGCGAAATTGACCGCCCGCCCTCTGCGGAGAGAACGGTGATTACGCGGGCGTGGGCGCTGGCACGCTCTGTTTGGAGAGACGGATGTGTAATATTTATTCGAATTTTCGATTTGATCGTCGGGATAAATAAAAATATTGCGCGGCCGGCGTTTGCACCGGATGTCCGTGGGTGCCGGAAGATAAGTGGCGGCTGTTTATATTAACGGATTCGCGTGGTTCGACGCGGTGTCGAAATACGAACGGGAGAGCTGTTTAACGTAGGCATGTATCGAAGGAAGCTCCATATCTCTATGGAGATCTACGCTTCGAACATACCACGGGGCCCCGGTGAGACGATAGAGGAACCTATTCTGTATCGATTGTAACCGTTTGAAACTCGACTCGGACATATGTGCGAACACAGCGCAACTGTATGTCAAAATTGGTCGAATACACGTCTTGTAGAGCGTGAGCTTATGTCGCGTGGACATTTTACTCACCGAAGACAACAGAGGATGCAACCGGCCCAGGACCCACGCGGCCCTGTTCCTAACCTTACGGATGTGGGGTCTAAAAGAGAGCCTACTATCTAGGGTTACCCCTAGATATTTGGTCTCTCTTACATAAGGAATCGGATTATCGTAGAGCTTAACAGGTTTAAGCTTCCACGGTATCTGTGACGAATCCGCATCGAAGAGCATCGCGGCGCTCTTCGAGGGATTAACGACTATTCGCCACTCGTTAAACCACTTCCCGAGAGTGGTCACGGCGCGTTGGACTTTGTGTCTGAGGTTGGATCTATTCCTATCTGAGGCATATATGACTGTATCGTCAGCGTATAGCCCTACCTCGACCTCCGGGAGTCGAGGTAGGTCACTGACGTACAGGTTAAATAGGCTAGGAGCCAGGATCGAACCTTGGGGAACGCCTGAGCATATTGGACGGGGCGTGGACAATTCACCTTCCACTCTATAGCGGAAGGTGCGATCTGTTAGATAATCGCGAATTATTTTGATTAACCTATCGGGGACTTCAAAGCGGTACAACTTGTAAATCAATCCCTCGTGCCAGACCTTATCAAAGGCCTTGGCCACGTCGAAAAAGACCGCAAGTGTACGACGGGGTTTATATAGTTCAGCAAAATTAAATGCAACGTGCTCCGTGAGGCGGTGCACTTGATGAGTGCAAGAATATCTAGCACGGAAACCGAATTGCTCAGGCGGATAGAGGTCTTTCTCCTCTATTACTGGCTTGAGACGGTTCAGAAGGATCCGCTCGTAAATTTTCCCTAACGTATTTAGGAGACTGATCGGGCGATAGCTGTCGGGAAGCGACGCGCTCTTGCCGGGCTTATTTATTCTTATGCAAAAGTATAAAGTATATATACCGAAAATAAAGTAGAATACTTTATTATTAAGTATGGTTGGCATCCCTAATTACACCTCGTTAAGGTACAAAGGCCAAAGATGGGCCGTTTAAAGATGGTTACATGGCTGTGCCTATCACGGAGCCGATCGCGCCGCTATTGCACCTACTTCGGCACATTATTAATATTAATTTGTAATTTTATATTTAAATAGGGCTCCTAAAGCTAACAGTAGAGTCAATGAAAACAAATAGAAAATTGTAGACATACTTCGCAGCTGAGTGCCTTATGCGTTCGCCCCCAAGTCCGGTGTAACTGTAAAAGCCGTCAGAGGCTCCAGGGCCCCTAAGGCTAACAGTATATAGTCTGTCATAAAAAAGGGTAGACACTCGCTCTAAAATAAATCGTAAAGTTCACTGCCATGCAAAAAAGACCATTACTGCCATTATCGAGTGAATTATATTGTCATGTGTTATCATGATTTAGTATCCTATCAATATGGTGGCTCCTATGTTAGAACTTTCTAGGAAGATTTTGTGGGATCTCAAAATTAATGCTTTCAGCTTATATTTGTAATCCACTTCACTTATGCACAAAAACTAAACTATATCACGCTAAACGCTATATTACATAATATAGGGTCAAAAACCTAAGTTATTGAATTAAAAATAAAAACCACAACATGTCACTTCAAGATCCCGCCAAAAACTCCTAATGAACCCCCGTCACAAGTAACCCGGTGCAGCTGTCAAAGTCTAATGGCTCCAGGGCCTTTAAGACTACCAGTATATTTAGTTCGTAAAAAAACCAAGTAAGCTATTCATTGAGAGCATTCCAATGATCCCAAACACGATGTCACAGGTCACAGTTTTTCTAATATCATTGAAGTAACAGTATCAAGACCAAATCTCGACTCAATCAGATCTGTTGAAGATGCTCACATATATTTATCGCCTAGTTAAGAGCTGATAATCTTCAAATAGCTGAACAGATTTTCTCGATCAAAATCGGTGCAGCCGCTTGTGAGCTACGATGCCACAGATTCACACGTTAAACTTTTAACACCCCTCTTTTTGTGTTGGGGGTTATTAAAAAGTATGTAAATCTATACTAATATAATAAAGCGGAAAAGTTTTTTTGTTTGTTTGTTTAAACACGCTAATCTCTTCATCTATCAGTCGGATTCGAAAAATTCTATTTGTATATCATAGCCAGGCTCTCGAGGAATAGTGTAGGCTATTTAAAATTAAGGTCAAACTCTCAGATAGCTTTAAATATTGATTTTTGTTACGTACGTCGGAAGTGCTTTCACGAAGCGCGTACGCTGATGTAATCGTTAATGATATGGAAATACAATGTTTTACAATATTACGGGTGCTTAGTATATCTAACAAAAATCTGCGATTGCATATATCTATCTCTTATACATAAGCCACAATAAGTTATTTTGTGACAAAGATTTGTTGAAAATTAAAAAGTAATATATAAACGTTATTTTTAGACATGGCATATTAATCCTTACGAACAAGAGTTATTTCATCATAAATACAATTTTATGGAGTAAAATTTTGCTCTTTAGGGTACCTATGCTACTAATTGGATACATAGTTTAGGAGATAATGAAACATTAAAATAATTTGTATATGTCGGAAGAAATTTTATAATGATAGACTACATGGGTGTGTTGGCGGCGCGGTGTTTGTCAGATAACATTAACACGGGTGAAACCCTGGGGCACAGCTAGTTGATAAATTAATTAAACGCCTATACTTTTATGAAGATAAGGTATAGGTGGCAATGGTAGTCGTATTTGCTATATTATTTGAGAAGGGATATCCCTTCTTTGTTGATAACAACACATCGTTGTGTAAGATTAATTTGTAGTGTTTACTAGACATTAAACTTCAATTATGTATCGATTTACTGTTTGTCATTTACACTCTTGATTACCTAATAGTTGCGGATAAAACTATCGATCGTTTATTTTCAAAACAAAGTACCTAATCTGGCGTAACATTTTATGATTTTCGAAAACAATGAATTTCGCCAGTGTTGCCAAATGACGAAATATAAAATACTATGTTGTGGGCTCATAAATACTGTGTATACGGCAAAAAATACAGTGTGTATTACAAAAAAGTTTTTTATAGTGCTAATTTATTACTAAATAAATGAACTAAATCTGTATTTATTCATATTTTTCTTATTAAGCACTAAATTGTCACATCGCTCAGTCTGATTATCTCCCACTTTGGCGCCATTTTGGAGAAAACGCTCAAGCGGCAGGGGGTATTCCCGCGCAACGCTAAAGTCCGCGGGCGTGCAGTAATTTACTTATTTAGCAGTAATTTTGTATAGTACCTATATATAAAACTATAGTTTGTCTATTCTTTATGAACTGTATTATCTGTTAAATAAACAATTTAAACTGATATGTGTTTTATTTATTTTGTAAACCCAAACTAAAAATAAGATAAGAGAATATTTGTTACGATTGCATAAAAACTCCAATAATTTAAAAAACTCACAACGAATTTCAGAAATATATATTTTATTAACATTACAAATACTTAACTATAACATAACATTAAATGCCTAGCCCTCTCGGAACAATTTTTTAATATTATTACATTCGAAAGACAGCACCACTCCCAAAGGGCCCCAAAGTCGAGCGTCATAAAATAAACAGATGTTTTGAAATTAAATTCCGAGAACAACGACTGTCGGAGGCCCTTTGCTGAGTATTTATTTTAAAGTCGGGTTCATAAACAATGGCTAGTAAAAGCTTAGCACTGTAAAAGTTCATAGTTTTTTATTTACAAGCAAAATAAACAAAGACGTTAAAATCTATACGAAGAAAGGTATGCTCGAACATTACCAGTTTAGAGTAAGTTCTACTTATTATTTTGTGAAACAAACTTTTTATTTTCAATTTAGATTAAATTTACTAACAGAATTATAAAATATAATACAATGTTATCTTCCAAGAACATTTCATAAATCGACGCTAAACATTCACATTTTTTGCCGAAATGCACGTGTTTACATACCTAAACGTGCCGGCGATGTAGCAAAAAGTATGGATAACAGTTTTACGAAAAATATATTAATATTATTTTTTTATGAAAATGATTTAATATTTTATTTGAGAATAAAACAAAAGTATACAGACAGATCATCGGGTGGGAGGCGGAATTTTTGAATTGTGCTAATCTACTTCGAGGTAAGATGGTAACAATTTATTTTTATATTATCTACGTAAATTACAATAAAATATATCTATGTGTAGAAAGAACTTATTATAGCTAGTACTCATTATCAAATAATTAACTTAAATTATTTACAATAGGTTTCCAATTATCAAACAGACCACCTTATGGTAAGTGGGCATTATACCACTGTCACCGGTTCGGAAAACACCACAGTCATCGAGAAGAACCTACAAGAAATTCGATCGGATTTATCAACAACTTATTTTCTTTTTTAAAATAGTTTTTAAAGTATTAAATTATATACAGTTATCATTTTCAGTAGATGTAAAAGATGGAATGACTATTTTATATTTATTTCTAGTATTGAAATTGTGCCTGTTAGTTACAAGTTCAAAATTATCTTAATTTTTTTGAACATACATTTAAATAAGTAAGTAAGCAAGTATCTTAGAGGTTACAATACCTTGGTGCTCGGAAATATATGCAATTAGTGTAAAACAATGAAATAATATGAATTTATAATAAATCACAACGTCACACAATCATAATAACGGAAGCACGCAGATATACTAATACCAGCCAAGTAATCAAAAAATCGGTTCAGTAGTTCTTGAAGTACCAATACAATAACGCACAGAGAGGATTAATAAAATCGATTCAGTAGTTCTTGAAACAGCAATACAACAATAAACCAGACAGGATTCCTAAAATCGTTAGTAGTTCTTGAAACAGCAATACAAAAATAAACCAGACAGGATTCCTAAAATCCGTAGTAGTTCTTGAAACATGTTATGGTTATAAATTAATTTAGGTAAGAAGAGAGATAAAGAATAAACTAAACGTAGGTAAAATGAATGAAAGTTTTATAATTTAGGATAGTTATGAATAATTTTCCAGCATACCTTACAATTTTCAGATAATATGCGTTTTACAAATTATTAATACACAATTTTAATGTCCGTAACCGAGACGTTCTTCTTGCTCCGACAGCTCAGCGTAGAGATCCTTGCCTAGGATCTAGAATAGAAGTCAGCACGGTGTAGGCCGTATCAGGATACACAGCTCAAGCAGACGACGCAGCACCAAATATCTTATCTATTGAGATTTCCTCATATGTAAAAGGAAAAGTTATTATTTGTATTATAAATACAAAATCCAGGTGATACTTTCCCGGTAGTGTTCTTTCAATGTTCAGTAGGTATTTGTCGTTTTGGCAAAGGGTATTTCACCCATATTAATATTAAAATTATAAATTATAACAATTAAAATAACTTTTCTATATAAATATGTTATAAAATAAACTGTCTTTTCGACTCCCAGGTTTGTTGTACAATAATTTGGTTTTTATCAAAACACATGATAATTATGATATAAACGTTACTTCGATTCAAAGGTCTGCAGTCCAATAAATCAAACATGATCAGATCCATCCTGAAGAATCTGTCATACTCTCTGTTCTAATTTTCTCTTTTGTTTTCGTTTGAATTCAAAATTTCATCTTACTAGACTTTTCTTATTTTAAAAATTCAAAATAAATCTAATCATAGATTTATTTTGCTAAACTAGAACCTGGATAGAATATTTGTCTATACCTGAGAAACTCCTAACTACGCATGCTCTATTACTATCAAAGAATTATCAATGACAGAGATTGTCATAATATTGCAATGTAAACAATACGAACCTAAAATATTAACAAAGCTGTTGTTAAACCAAAATTATCAAGTTATAAATTATCTAAACGCATCAATACATAAACCTATCATTAATTAGTATCCTGGAAATAAAAGAATAGGTACACCAAAACAATAATAAGGTAAATCAAATGAACTTATGATGAATAATATAAAGTAGATATTAAATAAGATAAATAAGATTATCTTCCAAATAAATAATATAACAAACAGCAATACAAAAATAAACCAGACAGGATTCCTAAAATCCGTAGTAGTTCTTGAAACAGCAATACAAAAATAAACCAGACAGGATTCCTGTAAAATAAAGTAACCGCACTATTAATGTAATACGCAAGTCACTTCGTGAATGTAAAAAAATCAAAAAGGAATTAGTAAAATCGGTTTAGTAGTTCTTGAAGCACCAATACAACAATGCACAGAAAGGATGAGTAAAATCGGTTTAGTAGTTTTTGAACCACCAATGCTACAACATGCGAGACAGGTACCTATCCTAAATTCGGTTCAGTAGTCCTTGAAACTACAGTGTGTGTAGAGTGACAAAGCACGGACTCATGCATACCGTCTTGTCACAGCCCACGCAGTATAAGTGACCCAGTTTCTTGCACACACAACAAACTCGTCGCAAACGTCTACCAGTGCTTTCCATCATAAGGCGCTCTTCCAAGTAATGTGTTGTTGCTGCCATCCCACTTTGTGGGGGTTCTGTGTTCCTACTTTTTTCTCCGTATTTTTCTAAAATGGTCCGTACCAACTGCATCCTAAATCCCCGGTGTGTAGTGGAAGTGGAAGCAGCAGTGGACTGTTTCAACAGTATGTAGGCATTCAATACGGAAACATTGAGCAGCCTACGGAATACTTTTTTATACCAAATCCGTGTGCGTTTTCTTTCGATGGGGAACATTGCTAACATTTGGTCTTTTTTGTCGATTCCCCCCATCATAACATTGTAGTCGTAAATGGCTGTCGGTTTCATGGTAGAATTGACATTGGATTTGGTATTACCGTGGTAGGTAGAGATAATCGCCACTCGGTTCTTATCCCTCCATACCAACACGTCGACATCACCGGATGTAAATCCGGCGATCTGGCCTGGCTGCATGTTTGCCTTGGTAAGGCTATTCAGTTCGTGTGGCACAAACTGGCGATTGGTTCGGAAAGTGCCAACACAATCAAACTCTAGGGTTTTCAACTTTCTGGCGAGAGCTGGCGAATTATAAAAGTTGTCCATCCATAACGTGTGGCCCTTGTGTTCAAGACCTTGAAGTAGCCTTAAAAGAGTTGTCGGCATATACGCGTGTAAGGGGTCCAACTGCTGGGACGTAAGGCCGATTTTTGACGTGACAACGTCTTATAAATTGGTTTGCCGGGTGACCCTTCAAGAAACTGCGTTACGCTCCGCTCACGTTATGCGCTCACAATGAGAGCGAGTGAGAGGCACGCGTCCCTTCCACTCGGGCATGGTTAGCCCGCCTAAGAGCGAGAGAGACAGACATAAAGTCGTTGTCACGTAAAACTTTCGCCCGTATACCGACTTTACAGGCAACCAATTTTTTTATGAGCGTGAATCTCGAACCGCCACAAGTAGCCTGTTCGAGATTCACAAATCTCATAGGTTTTAATACCCACTGAGGCGGCTTTGTTAGGAATAAATTGATTGATGCTCAACCAACCTTTCCACTTCAGCATTGACTCATCTAGAGCTATATTCTGGCTCATGTTGTATAATGACGGAAATTTGATGTTAAGATGCGTTATTAAAGGTTTAAGTTTAAACAATTTTGCCTCGGAACCGTCAACATTTTGCTCACACATGTCTCTGTTATCGTTAAAATGCAAACATGCGTTTAGCAATTCAAAACGGCGCAGAGACATATGTAAGCCAAATCCTGGCGTACTAAATACGTCACCACAGTTGGTATTCCAATACTCGGCAAGTTTTGACTTTATGACGGACCCCATCGCTATAATGAGGGCAAAATAAACATAAAGTTCTTCCACACATGTGTCCTTCCAAGCAGCGATGCGACTGGAAGAACACAGTGTGGCATTGCCGAGCATACGGAGTACCAACTGCTGTGCATACTTGTTAGTCTCCGAGGCGATGTGTTCCATGATCTGTCGATCCCATATGGCTGTAAAAGCGGCATATGGGTCGGCATGTGAAACCTTTGGACCGACATCAATGTTGGAGAAGTTTTCTCTCCTCGACTCAGCAGGAATCGGGGAATCGGAAAAACATGTCCATTCAAAATTATAAAAGTTACTTGGCTGGTAGGTGGCAGTTGAAGTTGAGGCGGTTGATACGTCGGCCACGTGCATCTCCATCTCCGGTGGATCGAGCAGCGTATCCATCTCCAACTCCGCACACCTGAAGGCATCCTCGTCCGGCTCCCTATCGGAGTCCGATTCACTGCCATTTCCTGTCAATCAAAAGTAATATGTATACAATAACTTACAACACTTAGACTCTAATTAAAGCATGTTTTGTATTTTTAATTGTAGTGAAGTGTATGTCTTGTTGGTAGCTTAATAAAATAAAATAAATAACCATCAGCACCCCTACATAGTTGTATACATCACTCGTCACTTACCATTAAATAATAAAGCTTCAATTTCATCGTCACGTAACGACCTTCGTCGCTGACGCAGCTGATGCTGTGACGTGACAGTTCTGTTTGGCAAAAGAAAAACAAACATAAATTTATGGCCTGTTCCTATATCCAACGAATCGTCGTTGTACATTCGCTACCATTCGTTTTTGCATTTATCGCAACCAGCCGTTACAGACGTACATAATATCTAAACCAAAATTTAAAAAATATTAACGAAAACACGTAAAACAAAAGTAAAGTAAACTTACACTGCCGGCGATGGCGGAACCGCAGGCGCTTCACCCGCATTGGATGGGCCTGGAAGTGAATCTTCCCACACGGACCCACTCGTGCTCGGGCATTGCGCTGTATATGTACTGGTGAAAAGAAAAATAACAACATATATTTTCAACAAATTATTAGTAAACATATACTATGAAAGTTATATACTTACTGGTCCCACGTGCGTTTCCTTCTTACTGTGAGAGGTTCTTCCAGCGGAGGAACAGTCACAAGGTCCGCCAACATTAACAACTGGATTCTACAACATAAAAAAAAGTAATAATTAATACTGCAAAAAACACAACAACAATTACGAACTTGCAAGTTTTTATTTATAATAAAATACATGTAAATTAATAGTGATATCAGATATTATTAGCATTAAAAATCAGAATAAAAAAAACAATCACAAAATATCAACAATAATTATTAACTTGAAATCGAAAGCGCCGTATCCATACTTGTACAGCGGATCCCCATCATACGTTTGACAGACAGGTTTGTACAAGCGTCATGTGCTTTTCGATTGTTAAAATGAATGTTTTTTGTGAAATAGGGAAAGAATGTAACGAATTTACACTTTAATTACGTTAATGATTAGTTATACTATAGATATTAATCATATCCCCACTGTAAATATAGCTACTTTGTTAAATTTATTTATAAAATCTCGAAAAATTGTTCCGTTACAACACGACTTGGTGTGGGAATTTGACGAAAAATGCACTAAAAACTTCTCAAATATGAAATGTATTATCTTACAATGATTTAGTACTTACCTATCCATTGATTAAATATGGTTTCCAACTTTAAAACACAAAAAAAACACAGAAAATCAAAAATCACAAACAGAGCAACGCGCCGCGTGTTAAGGTTAGCAATGGACTGAAGTACGAATTAAATGGCGGCCGGATGACGTTTTGTTTTGGCTTTAATACTGTGTCCTTGTCTTATGCCTTAATAATAAATATGTTTGTAAGGGATAGCAATATTAATATGGCGACACAAATCGACCAAAAACAACCAACTGTCATCAGCGATCAGAGCGCTGATTGCAGCTCAAGTCAAATTTTGAAGCGACGTTGAGAGCGTCGATTGCCAGACCAGAGGCGGCCCATCTTAGGCCTTTGTACCTTAACGAGGTGTAATTAGGGTTGCCAACCATACTTAATAATAAAGTATTCTACTTTATTTTCGGTATATATACTTTATACTTTTGCATAAGAATAAAATATGCGAAAATACTTTATTTCCAATCTTTACTGTAATACGTAAAACGAAACACTCGTATGGGTAATTACTTAACTATATATCGACACTTATAAGTAAAGAAAATGTACTAAAAATTATAAAGAACTCTCAGACAAATATATTGTTAGCAGACGGCAACATTTATATACTTAAAAATGCATCTAATAACTTAAAAATGTAAAATAATAATATATATTTCTTATTTAGTCTCTGTCACCGCTACTTCAGCTTACACTAAGAGAGTTTTTTCGGTAACAAAGCTGAAGTGGCGAGAAGTGATAGAAGAAACAGATCATCATAAATTTAATTTAAAAAAAATACAAGTTTTAATTGTTTCAGGGAACAATATCGTAGATTTTAGAAATACATTTTTTTTTCTCCAAATACTTTTTTTCCTATTCCAAGAATTTGATACGTTATTTTCTCAAGAAAAGTTGGCAACACTAGATGTTTTTATCTCTCTAAGGAGCGTTTGAACTGACTAGCCTACTATCCTAGTACTAAAGATTGTAGACTAGTCAGTGACTCTCTATAATGTTAAAGGTTTTAATTTTTGAACGACTCTGCGAAAGCTTAAGTTAATCCTCTAATAGATATATAATTCTCCTTCTTTGAAGAACAAAAGGTATATTCGGAGGATTCTAATTCGTCCCCACCATTTAGTCGCTTGCAGCACACTCTTATCAAGATTTCCCGAATTGTTGTCTTGTTCACTTTCTTCTGCAAAATGAAGCAATGATGGCTGTCGTCGATCAACGTGAGTTTGAATCCCTGCAATGAACCGGAGCTTTCAATGAAGGAAAGCATCGTGATGAAACCATAGTTTGGTGGTAGGGCATTTACTACCACCTCAAGTTGAGAATTTGTCACCAAGCACCTATTAGCGGTGGGCGATTATGAGATATACCAATGTAATCATTCGATTATGAAGATATCTTAAAATATCTCGATTATAACCATTAGTAATTACTAAAATTAGTAATTCGATGATGCGTGAGCTCCAAACTTTTTTAAAGGAAAGGGCCCGTTTAGTTCAAAACCCAAAAGAAATTAAAAATTCCTTAAATTTCCCAATTTTTTAAAAAATTTGTTAAAAAGGGATTTGGGAAAAAATTTAAATTTAAAAAAAATTTTTAAAAAAACCCACATCCCAATTAAAACTTTTATTTTTTTTAAAACCAAATTTAAAGGGTTGTCCCGGGCCTGTTTCCGTTTTAAAAAAAAATTTTAGGTTTTCCCTTATACGGGAAGGGAAGAAAAATTTTTATTTTAAAATTTTAAAAAATTTTTAAAAAAAAATTTAAAAATAAAACCCCGAAAAATAATTTCCCTAAAGGGGCCCCTTTTTTTTTTCCCAAATTTGATTTGTAAATTAAAAGAAAAAAAACATTTTCCAAAATTATTATAAAATTTAAAATAAAATATTTTGTTTTTTTTTTGTTTGGGATTTAAAAAAAAAATAAATTTTTAAAATGGTTTAACAATTAAAAATTTAATAAAAACCAAAACCAAAAATTCCGGGTTTTTTAAAAACAAAAAAAAAAATTAAATTTACCCCTTTAAAAAAATTTTAAAATTTTAAAAATTTTTCTTTAAACAAAAGGTAAAAACAAATAAAAAATTTAAAATATTACAGCAGGTTCCCCTCCTGGGCCCGAGGGAAAGAGGGTGGGGAAAAGGAAAAATTTGTATTTTAAAAAGGGTAAAGAATTTAAAAAATTTAAATTCTTTAAAAAAAAAATTTTTTTATTGAAAATTTTTTAAACACATTTGAATTTAAAAATGGCCCAAAAAAAAAAGAAATTTTTATCTAAAAAAAATTTATTTAATTTTAATATTATTAAATTTTTAAAAAAATTTTAACAAAAAAAAAAAAAAAATAAAAATCAAAAAAAAGAAAAAAAATTCATTAAGCGCCCAAATCAATAAAGGGCCGACGGTTTGGGAAATTGTTTTGTTTTTAAAAAATTTTTGGGGAAAAAAAATTTTCAAAAAACAAAAAAAAGATTCCATTCCCAAAATTTTCCGGTAAAATTTTAAAACAAAAACCGTTCAAAGACCCGATTTAACAAATTTAAAACTAAAAAAATTTTTATTAGATTAAATTTAAAATTAAAATTTTCCCTAAAACCAAAAAAAAAATTTTACCCGGGGGGTTTTAAAAGATAAACTTAAATTTAACCCCTTTTTTTTGGTTATTTTTAAATTTTTTACAATTTAATAGGGAAAAGGGGGGGGGGGGGGGGGGGGGGGGGGGGGGGGGGGGGGGGGGGGGGGGGGGGGGGGGGGGGGGGGGGGGGGGGGGGGGGGGGGGGGGGGGGGGGGGGGGGGGGGGGGGGGGGGGGGGGGGGGGGGGGGGGGGGGGGGGGGGGGGGGGGGGGGGGGGGGGGGGGGGGGGGGGGGGGGGGGGGGGGGGGGGGGGGGGGGGGGGGGGGGGGGGGGGGGGGGGGGGGGGGGGGGGGGGGGGGGGGGGGGGGGGGGGGGGGGGGGGGGGGGGGGGGGGGGGGGGGGGGGGGGGGGGGGGGGGGGGGGGGGGGGGGGGGGGGGGGGGGGGGGGGGGGGGGGGGGGGGGGGGGGGGGGGGGGGGGGGGGGGGGGGGGGGGGGGGGGGGGGGGGGGGGGGGGGGGGGGGGGGGGGGGGGGGGGGGGGGGGGGGGGGGGGGGGGGGGGGGGGGGGGGGGGGGGGGGGGGGGGGGGGGGGGGGGGGGGGGGGGGGGGGGGGGGGGGGGGGGGGGGGGGGGGGGGGGGGGGGGGGGGGGGGGGGGGGGGGGGGGGGGGGGGGGGGGGGGGGGGGGGGGGGGGGGGGGGGGGGGGGGGGGGGGGGGGGGGGGGGGGGGGGGGGGGGGGGGGGGGGGGGGGGGGGGGGGGGGGGGGGGGGGGGGGGGGGGGGGGGGGGGGGGGGGGGGGGGGGGGGGGGGGGGGGGGGGGGGGGGGGGGGGGGGGGGGGGGGGGGGGGGGGGGGGGGGGGGGGGGGGGGGGGGGGGGGGGGGGGGGGGGGGGGGGGGGGGGGGGGGGGGGGGGGGGGGGGGGGGGGGGGGGGGGGGGGGGGGGGGGGGGGGGGGGGGGGGGGGGGGGGGGGGGGGGGGGGGGGGGGGGGGGGGGGGGGGGGGGGGGGGGGGGGGGGGGGGGGGGGGGGGGGGGGGGGGGGGGGGGGGGGGGGGGGGGGGGGGGGGGGGGAAAAAAAAAAAAAAAAAAAAAAAAAAAAAAAAAAAAAAAAAAAAAAAAAAAAAAAAAAAAAAAAAAAAAAAAAAAAAAAAAAAAAAAAAAAAAAAAAAAAAAAAAAAAAAAAAAAAAAAAAAAAAAAAAAAAAAAAAAAAAAAAAAAAAAAAAAAAAAAAAAAAAAAAAAAAAAAAAAAAAAAAAAAAAAAAAAAAAAAAAAAAAAAAAAAAAAAAAAAAAAAAAAAAAAAAAAAAAAAAAAAAAAAAAAAAAAAAAAAAAAAAAAAAAAAAAAAAAAAAAAAAAAAAAAAAAAAAAAAAAAAAAAAAAAAAAAAAAAAAAAAAAAAAAAAAAAAAAAAAAAAAAAAAAAAAAAAAAAAAAAAAAAAAAAAAAAAAAAAAAAAAAAAAAAAAAAAAAAAAAAAAAAAAAAAAAAAAAAAAAAAAAAAAAAAAAAAAAAAAAAAAAAAAAAAAAAAAAAAAAAAAAAAAAAAAAAAAAAAAAAAAAAAAAAAAAAAAAAAAAAAAAAAAAAAAAAAAAAAAAAAAAAAAAAAAAAAAAAAAAAAAAAAAAAAAAAAAAAAAAAAAAAAAAAAAAAAAAAAAAAAAAAAAAAAAAAAAAAAAAAAAAAAAAAAAAAAAAAAAAAAAAAAAAAAAAAAAAAAAAAAAAAAAAAAAAAAAAAAAAAAAAAAAAAAAAAAAAAAAAAAAAAAAAAAAAAAAAAAAAAAAAAAAAAAAAAAAAAAAAAAAAAAAAAAAAAAAAAAAAAAAAAAAAAAAAAAAAAAAAAAAAAAAAAAAAAAAAAAAAAAAAAAAAAAAAAAAAAAAAAAAAAAAAAAAAAAAAAAAAAAAAAAAAAAAAAAAAAAAAAAAAAAAAAAAAAAAAAAAAAAAAAAAAAAAAAAAAAAAAAAAAAAAAAAAAAAAAAAAAAAAAAAAAAAAAAAAAAAAAAAAAAAAAAAAAAAAAAAAAAAAAAAAAAAAAAAAAAAAAAAAAAAAAAAAAAAAAAAAAAAAAAAAAAAAAAAAAAAAAAAAAAAAAAAAAAAAAAAAAAAAAAAAAAAAAAAAAAAAAAAAAAAAAAAAAAAAAAAAAAAAAAAAAAAAAAAAAAAAAAAAAAAAAAAAAAAAAAAAAAAAAAAAAAAAAAAAAAAAAAAAAAAAAAAAAAAAAAAAAAAAAAAAAAAAAAAAAAAAAAAAAAAAAAAAAAAAAAAAAAAAAAAAAAAAAAAAAAAAAAAAAAAAAAAAAAAAAAAAAAAAAAAAAAAAAAAAAAAAAAAAAAAAAAAAAAAAAAAAAAAAAAAAAAAAAAAAAAAAAAAAAAAAAAAAAAAAAAAAAAAAAAAAAAAAAAAAAAAAAAAAAAAAAAAAAAAAAAAAAAAAAAAAAAAAAAAAAAAAAAAAAAAAAAAAAAAAAAAAAAAAAAAAAAAAAAAAAAAAAAAAAAAAAAAAAAAAAAAAAAAAAAAAAAAAAAAAAAAAAAAAAAAAAAAAAAAAAAAAAAAAAAAAAAAAAAAAAAAAAAAAAAAAAAAAAAAAAAAAAAAAAAAAAAAAAAAAAAAAAAAAAAAAAAAAAAAAAAAAAAAAAAAAAAAAAAAAAAAAAAAAAAAAAAAAAAAAAAAAAAAAAAAAAAAAAAAAAAAAAAAAAAAAAAAAAAAAAAAAAAAAAAAAAAAAAAAAAAAAAAAAAAAAAAAAAAAAAAAAAAAAAAAAAAAAAAAAAAAAAAAAAAAAAAAAAAAAAAAAAAAAAAAAAAAAAAAAAAAAAAAAAAAAAAAAAAAAAAAAAAAAAAAAAAAAAAAAAAAAAAAAAAAAAAAAAAAAAAAAAAAAAAAAAAAAAAAAAAAAAAAAAAAAAAAAAAAAAAAAAAAAAAAAAAAAAAAAAAAAAAAAAAAAAAAAAAAGTCTTTATTATTAAAGGTTGGCAACCCTAATTCACCCGTTGGTCAAAGGCCTGATGGGCCTTTAAAGATGGTTCGGCTGTGACCGGACCATCCGGGATTCCCTCTCCCGATTAAAATTAATTTGAATTTTAATTTAAAAGGGCCCCTGAAGTTCAGTAGGCTGAAAACAAATAAAAAGAGCTACTTCCACTGGGCCTTAGCTTCCCCCCGTCCGGTTAACGAAAGCCGTCGATCCGGGCCCCAAGGTAAAGTATAATCTTCTAAAAAATAAACTCCTTAAAATAAATCTAAAGCATATGAAAAAAGAATTATGCCTTTGATAATTAATTGTCATTGTTAATTGTTTAATTATAATAGGTCTCCTAGTTAGAACTTCTGGAAGATTTTGTGGGACTAAAATTGTTTGCAAGAACCACTTATTATGCCCTTTATATCCCAAACGATTTCTTAATCAAAACCTGTTTTGAATTAAAAAAAAACCCAAACAGTACTTAAATCCCCCAAAAATCCAAGAACCCCGTAAATAACCCGGTGAGCGTCAAATTAATGGCCCAGGGCCTTTAAACACCAAATTTTGTTCGAAAAAACCGTAAGCTATTCATTCACCAATATAAAACCATTACAGGAAGTTTTTCTAATTTTGGTCTTCGAAAATCTCGAAACAGACGTTAAATGTCACAATAAGTATTAAACTGAAACCAAATTAAACGGTTTTTATAAAATCGGTATTGTGATACGATAAGATTAATTAAATTTTAAACCCCCTTTTTTTTTATTAAAAAGATTAAACTAAAATTATAATAAAGCGGAAAATTTTTTTTTGGTTTAAACAGCTAATCTTTGATTTAGTGGATTGAAAAATTTATTTATTATAGAGATTAAATAGTTACTATTTAAAATTAAGGTAAACTTAATATTTAAATTTGATTTTTGTTCGTACCGGAAGTGTTTAGAAGGGCCTAAACTTTATATGGAAATAAATTTTTACAAATTTGGGTCTTTATATTAAAAAAATTGGTTCATTACACCAACAAAGACAAAATTAGGCAAAGTTTGTTAAAATTAAAAAGAAAATATAAACGTTATTTTGCGGATATTTTTCAAAAAGGTTTTTATCATAAAAAATTTTTGGGTAAAATTTTGCCAGGGACCACACTAATTGGATACATGTTTAGGAATTGAAACAAAAATAATTTTAATTCAAGAAAAAATTTTTGGGAAATAATTGTTTGGGGGCTTTTTCAATAACTTAAAGGGTAAACCCTGGGGACAGTATTATAAATTAATTAAACGTATACTTTTATAAAAAAGGTATGGGTGGCTGGTGCATTTTTATTTTTAGAAATATTTCTTTGTTGTCCAATCGGTTAAGATTAATTTGATGCACAGCATTCTTCAAAGAGAAATGTTTGTATTTCACCGAACCTAATTGGGAAAAATTCTTTATTTTCAAAAAAAATAATCTGGGTAACTTTTAGATTTTCAAAAAAAATTTGAGTGTTGCCTACAAATTAAAATACTAGTTGTGGGCTCATAAAACGTTAAGGAAAAAATCATTTTTAAAAAAAAGTTTTTTTATGAATTTAAAAAAATGAATAAATCTGTATTTACATATTTTTTTTTAAACTAAATTGTACTGCTCAGTCTGTTACTCCCACTTTGGCGCCATTTTAGAAAATAACCATATTGCCAAGTAAAGTGCGGGCGGATAATTTCTTATTTAATAATTTTGTATTCCTATAATAAATATAGTTTTTATTCTTTAGAATGTTTTCTATAAAAAAAATTTAAATGATATTTTTTATTTAGTAAACCCAAATAAAAATAAATAAAAATATTTGTTGGACTAAAATCCCTAATTTAAAAAACCAAAGTTTA
This sequence comes from Saturnia japonica, assembly GCA_033032175.1. Classification (NCBI taxonomy): domain Eukaryota; kingdom Metazoa; phylum Arthropoda; class Insecta; order Lepidoptera; family Saturniidae; genus Saturnia; species Saturnia japonica. The sequence continues at coordinate 2,736,048 of CM065334.1, read as the reverse complement.
GAAATATATATTTTTCTTCAAATCTTCTATAAATAAATTAAATCCTACCCCTAACAATTTTTTAAATTTTACATTCGGCAGCATCCCAAAGGGCCCCAAAGTCGGGTAAAAATAAAAGGTTTTGTTAAACCAGAAAAGCTGTCATTTGCTGGTATTTATTTTAAAGTCGGGTTCAAAACAATGGTAAAAATCCATACGATGGTCCATCCTTCCTCCCAGGGGAAGGGGAACTCTAGAGATTTTGTTATGAACTCCAAATTGGGAATTATTAATCCACTTTTTCCATTCCGCACCGCCCACCATTGGTCCACCCTGTGGGGTTAAAATTTCCTATGCCCAAGGCCCGCCCCCAATCCTGGCGTAAAAGTCCCGGTCATTTTAGTAGGGCCCCTAAGGCTAACAGTTTTAAGTTCTAAAAAAAAAAAAAAAAAAAAAAACATAAACAACAGTAAAAGTTACATTAAAATTCATGTTTTTATTTACAAGCAAAATAAACAAAGAGTTAAAGTTTCAAAAATATGCTGAACTTACCAGTTTAGATGTTCAATTTTTTGGAAACAAACTTTTTATTTTCAATTTAGAAAATTTATAACAAATTAAAAAATAATAAATTTATTTAAAAATTTATAAATGAGTAAACATTCACATTTTTCCGTGACGTTTTAATCCTAAACTCCGGGAGTGAAAAATATTAAATTTTACGAAAAAATAAATATTATTTTTTTAGAAAATATTTAATATTTTATTTAAATAAAACAAAATATACTACAACAGACACTGGGAGGGGAATTTTTGAATTGGCAACACTTCGAGGAAGATGGTAACAATTTATTTTTATAATATCTACGTAAATTACAATAAAATATATCTATGTGTAGAAAGAACTTATTATAGCTAGAATTTAAATAATTAACTTAAATTATTTACAATAAATTACAAAAGAATTATTAATCATTAACCCTTACCTTCAAAAACCCATATCAAAAACTTATATTTTATTTTTTAATTATCACGAAATTAAATAAAATTATAATTATGGTGAAAAACATTATAGCCACAGGAATTTAAATATTTTAACAACAATCTTAAAATAAAAAAAAATTAAAAAAATTTATAAAAAAATAAATTACCTTTATATTTATCTAGTATATTTCTAATTAATTAAATTATTTAATTTTTTTAAACAACCATTATGGTAAGTAGGCATTATCCAGTCACCGGTTCGGAAAAACCAATAGGAAAAACAAGAAATTTATGGATTTATAACAACTTATTTTCTTTTTAAAAAGTTTTTACAGATTAAAAATCGTTATATTTTAGTAATTAAAAGAGGAAGATATTTTAATTTATTTCTAGTTTGAAAGTCCTTTAACAAGTTCAAAATTTCTAAATTTTTTTGAACATACAAAATAAGAAGTAACAAGTATCTTAAGGTTACAAACCGGTCCAAAATTGCAATTAGTTAAAACAATCAAAAATATGAATTTTAATAAAAAACGCACAAATTAATAACGGAAGCACCAGATTAAAAATCAAGAATAAAAAATCGGTTAGTAGTTCTTGAAGACCAATACAAAAGCACAGAAGGATTAATAAAATCGTTAGTAGTTCTTGAAACACAATACAACAATCCAGACAGGATTTGTAAAATAAAGTAACCCAATTAAAATACGCAAGTCCTTATGGTGTAAAAAAATCAAAAAGGAATTAGTAAAATCGGTTTAGTAGTTCTTGAACACCAATCAACAACACAGAAAGGATAGTAAAATCGGTTTAGTAGTTCTTGAACCACCAATGTACAACACAGACAGGTACCTATCCTAAATTCGGTTCAGTAGTCCTTGAAACTACAGTGTGTGTAGAGTGACAAAGCACGGACTCATGCATACCGTCTTGTCACAGCCCACGCAGTATAAGTGACCCAGTTTCTTGCACACACAACAAACTCGTCGCAAACGTCTACCAGTGCTTTCCATCATAGGGCGCTCTTCCAAGTAATGTGTTGTTGCTGCCATCCCACTTTGTGGGGGTTCTGTGTTCCTACTTTTTTCTCCGTATTTTTCTAAAATGGTCCGTACCAACTGCATCCTAAATCCCCGGTGTGTAGTGGAAGTGGAAGCAGAAGTGGACTGTTTCAACAGTATGTAGGCATTCAATACGGAAACATTGAGCAGCCTACGGAATACTTTTTTATACCAAATCCGTGTGTGTTTTCTTTCGATGGGGAACATTGCTAACATTTGGTCTTTTTTGTCGACTCCCCCCATCATAACATTGTAGTCGTAAATGGCTGTCGGTTTCATGGTAGAATTGACATTGGATTTGGTATTACCGTGGTAGGTAGAGATAATCGCCACTCGGTTCTTATCCCTCCATACCAACACGTCGACATCACCGGATGTAAATCCGGCGATCTGGCCTGGCTGCATGTTTGCCTTGGTAAGGCTATTCAGTTCGTGTGGCACAAACTGGCGATTGGTTCGGAAAGTGCCAACACAATCAAACCTAGGGTTTTTAACTTTTGGCGAGAGCTGGCGAATTATAAAAGTTGTCCATCCATAACGTGTGGCCCTTGTGTTCAAGACCTTGAAGTAGCCTTAAAAAGTTGCCGGCGTATACGCGTGTAAGGGGTCCAACTGCTGGGACGTAGGGCCGATTTTTTTATGACGTGAATCTCGAACCGCCACAGTAGCCTGTTCGAGATTCACAAATCTCATAGGTTTTAATACCCACTGAGGCGGCTTTGTTAGGAATAAATTGATTGATGCTCACCAACCTTTCCACTTCAGCAATGACTCATCTAGAGCTATATTCTGGCTCATGTTGTATAATGACGGAAATTTGTGTTAAGATGCTTATTAAAGGTTTAAGTTTAAACAATTTTGCCTCGGAACCGTCAACATTTTGCTCACACATGTCTCTGTTATCGTTAAAATGCAAACATGCGTTTAGCAATTCAAAACGGGCAGAGACATATGTAAGCCAAATCCTGGCGTACTAAATACGTCACCACAGTTGGTATTCCAATACTCGGCAAGTTTTGACTTTATGCGGACCCCATCGCTATAATGAGGGCAAAATAAACATAAAGTTCTTCCACAATGTGTCCTTCCAAGCAGCGATGCGACTGGAAAACACAGTGTGGCATTGCCGAGCATACGGAGTACCAAGTGCTGTGCATACTTGTTAGTCTCCGAGGCGATGTGTTCCATGATCTGTCGATCCCATATGGCTGTAAAAGCGGCATATGGGTCGGCATGTGAAACCGTTGGACCAACATCAATGTTGGAGAAGTTTTCTCTCCTCGACTCAGCAGGAATCGGGGAATCGGAAAAACATGTCCATTCAAAATTATAAAAGTTACTTGGCTGGTAGGTGGCAGTTGAAGTTGAGGCGGTTGATACGTCGGCCACGTGCATCTCCATCTCCGGTGGATCGAGCGGCGTATCCATCTCCAACTCCGCACACCTGAAGGCATCCTCGTCCGGCTCCTAATCGGAGTCCGATTCACTGCCATTTCCTGTCAATCAAAAGTAATATGTATCAAATTAACTTACTTAAACAATTACCCTTAGCTCTAATTAAAGCATTTTTGTATTTTTAATTGTAGTGAAGTGTATGTCTTGTTGGTAGCTTAATAAAATAAAATAAATAACCATCAGCACCCCTACATAGTTGTATACATCACTCGTCACTTACCATTAAATAATAAAGCTTCAATTTCATCGTCACGTAACGACCTTCGTCGCTGACGCAGCTGATGCTGTGACGTGACAGTTCTGTTTGGCAAAAGAAAAACAAACATAAATTTATGGCCTGTTCCTATATCCAACGAATCGTCCTTGTACATTCGCTACCATTCGTTTTTGCATTTATCGCAACCAGCCGTTACAGACGTACATAATATCTAAACCAAAATTTAAAAAATATTAACGAAAACACGTAAAACAAAAGTAAATAAACTTACACTGCCGGCGATGGCGGAACCGCAGGCGCTTCACCCGCATTGGATGGGCCTGGAAGTGAATCTTCCCACACGGACCCACTCGTGCTCGGGCATTGCGCTGTATATGTACTGGTGAAAAGAAAAATAACAACATATATTTTCAACAAATTATTAGTAAACATATACTATGAAAGTTATATACTTACTGGTCCCACGTGCGTTTCCTTCTTACTGTGAGAGGTTCTTCCAGCGGAGAAACAGTCACAAGGTCCGCCAACATTAACAACTGGATTCTACAACATAAAAAAAAAGTAATAATTAATACTGCAAAAAAACACAACAACAATTACGAACTTGCAAGTCTTTTATTTATAATAAAATACATGTAAATTAATAGTGATATCAGATATTATTAGCATTAAAAATCAGAATAAAAAAAACAATCACAAAATATCAACAATAATTATTAACTTGAAATCAAAAGCGCCGTATCCATACTTATACAGCGGATCCCCATCATATGTTTGAACAAGCGTCATGTGCTTTTCGATTGTTAAAATGAATGTTTTTTGTGAAATAGGGAAAGAATGTAACGAATTTACACTTTAATTACGTTAATGATTAGTTATACTATAGATATTAATCATATCCCTACTGTAAATATAGCTACTTTGTTAAATTTATTTATAAAATCTCGAAAAATTGTTCCGTTACAACACGACTTGGTGTGGGAATTTGACGAAAAATGCACTAAAAACTTCTCAAATATGAAATGTATTATCTTACAATGATTTAGTACTTACCTATCCATTGATTAAATATGGTTTCCAACTTTAAAACACAAAAAAAAACAAAGAAAATCAAAAATCACCAACAGAGCAACGCGCCGCGTGTTAAGGTTGGCAATGGACTGAAGCAGACTGAAGTACGAATTAAATGGCGGCCGGATGACGTTTTGTTTTGGCTTTAATACTGTGTCCTTGTCTTATGCCTTAATAATAAATATGTTTGTAAGGGATAGCAATATTAATATGGCGACACAAATCGACCAAAAACAACCAACTGTCATCAGCGATCAGAGCGCTGATTGCCGCTCAAGTCAAATTTTGAAGCGACGTTGAGAGCGTCGATTGCCAGACCAGAGGTTTAATCCCATTTAGCTAATAAAAAGGTCGTTCGGTCGTAATAATTATGATTAAATAAATATGAATGATCACTCATCATCGAATTACTAATTTTAGTAATTACTAATGGTTATAATCGAGATATTTTAAGATATCTTCATAATCGAATGATTACATTGGTATATCTCATAATCGCCCACCGCTAATAGGTGCTTGGTGACAAATTCTCAACTTGAGGTGGTAGTAAATGCCCTACCACCAAACTATGGTTCCATCACGATGCTTTCCTTCATTGAAAGCTCCGGTTCATTGCAGGGATTCAAACTCACGTTGATCGACGACAGCCATCATTGCTTCATTTGGCAGAAGAAAGAGAACAAGACAACAATTCGGGAAATCTTGATAAAGGTGTGCTGCAAGCGACTAAATGGTGGGGACGAATTAGAATCCTCCGAATATATCTTTTGACCTTCAAAGAAGGAGAATTATATATCTATTAGAGGATTAACTTAAGCTGTCGCAGAGTCGTTCAAAAATTAAAACCTTTAACATTATAGAGAGTCACTGACTAGTCTACAATCTTTAGTACTAGGATAGTAGGCTAGTCAGTTCAAACGCTCCTTAAAGAGATAAATCATATAGTGTTGCCAACTTTTCTTGAGAAAAATAACGTATCAAATTCTTGGAATAGGAAAAAAAGTATTTGGAGAAAAAAAATGTATTTCTAAAATCTACGTTATTGTTCCCTGAAACAATTAAAACTTGTATTTTTTTTTTAAATAAATTTATGATGATCTGTTTCTTCTATCGCTTCTCGCCACTTCAGCTTTGTTACCGAAAAAACTCTCTTAGTGTAAGCTGAAGTAGCGGTGACAAAGACTAAATAAGAAATATATATTATTATTTTACATTTTTAAGTTATTAGATGCATTTTTAAGTATATAAATGTTGCCGTCTGCCAACAATATATTTGTCTGAGAGTTCTTTATAATTTTTAGTAGATTTTCTTTACTTATAAGTATCGATATATAGTTAAGTAATTACCCATACGAGTGTTTCGTTTTACGTATTACAGTAAAGATTGGAAATAAAGTATTTTCGATATTTTATTCTTATGCAAAAGTATAAAGTATATATACCGAAAATAAAGTAGAATACTTTATTATTAAGTATGGTTGGCAACCCTAATTACACCTCGTTAAGGTACAAAGGCCAAAGATGGGCCTTAAAGATGGTTACATGGCTGTGCCCATCACGGAGCCGATCGCGCCGCTATTGCACCTACTCCGGCGCATTATTAATATTAATTTGTAATTTTATATTTAAATAGGGCCCCTAAAGCTAACAGTAGAGTCAATGAAAACAAATAAAAAATTGTAGACATACTTCGCAGCTGAGTGCCTTATGCGTTCGCCCCCAAGTCCGGTGTAACTGTAAAAGCCGTCAGAGGCTCCAGGGCCCCTAAGGCTAACAGTATATAGTCTGTCATAAAAAAGGGTAGACACTCGCTCTAAAATAAATCGTAAAGTTCACTGCCATGCAAAAAAGACCATTACTGCCATTATCGAGTGAATTATATTGTCATGTGTTATCACCGATTTAGTATCCTATCAATATGGTGGCTCCTATGTTAGAACATTCTAGGAAGATTTTGTGGGATCTCAAAATGAACGCTTTCAGCTTATATTTGTAATCCACTTCACTTATGCACAAAAACTAAACTATATCACGCTAAACGCTATATTACATAATATAGGGTCAAAAACCTAAGTTATTGAATTAAAAATAAAAACCACTACATGTCACTTCAAGATCCCGCCAAAAACTCCTAATGAACCCCCGTCACAAGTAACCCGGTGCAGCTGTCAAAGTCTAATGGCTCCAGGGCCTTTAAGACTACCAGTATATTTAGTTCGTAAAAAAACCAAGTAAGCTATTCATTGAGAGCATTCCAATGATCCCAAACACGATGTCACAGGTCACAGTTTTTCTAATATCATTGAAGTAACAGTATCAAGACCAAATCTCGACTCAATCAGATCTGTTGAAGATGCTCACATATATTTATCGCCTAGTTAAGAGCTGATAATCTTCAAATGGCTGAACAGATTTTCTCGATCAAAATCGGTGCAGCCGCTTGTGAGCTACGATGCCACAGATTCACACGTTAAACTTTTAACACCCCTCTTTTTGTGTTGGGGGTTATTAAAAAGTATGTAAATCTATACTAATATAATAAAGCGGAAAAGTTTTTTTTTTGTTTGTTTAAACGCGCTAATCTCTTGATCTATCAGTCGGATTCGAAAAATTCTATTTGTATATCATAGCCAGACTCTCGAGAAATAGTGTAGGCTATTTAAAATTAAGGTCAAACTCTCAGATAGCCTTAAATATTGATTTTTGTTACGTACGTCGGAAGTGCTTTCACGAAGCGCGTACGCTGATGTAATCGTTAGTGATATGGAAATACAATGTTTTACAATATTACGGGTGCTTAGTATATGTAACAAAAATCTGCGATTGCATATATCTATCTCTTATACATAAGCCACAATAAGTTATTTTGTGACAAAGATTTGTTGAAAATTAAAAAGTAAAATATAAACGTTATTTTTAGACATGACATATTAATCCTTACGAACAAGAGTTATTTCATCATAAATACAATTTTATGGAGTAAAATTTTGCTCTTTAGGGTACCTATGCTACTAATTGGATACATAGTTTAGGAGATAATGAAACATTAAAATAATTTGTATATGTCGGAAGAAATTTTCCACAGAAAACCGTACATTTCCTCAATTCAATGTATCTTTGCATGGTATAACTTTTAACATAGTCTTTTGACAAATAGTAACCCGCAATGAACTCGCTCTCGGACTTCAACACTTGAAACTGAACTCCAGTACATCTCCACTACATTTCTTTTTAAATTTATTATATTATATTATAATAACATATTAGTATACAAATAACAAGTATAACTTCTTGTATCATTGTTATTAACTAATCTATTCTTAATATACTGGCAAAATTATGTTGCAACTTTTCTTTGTGGCGACACTGAATCTGATTTGTTTATGCTGGCATTGTTTTGTTAATTTAAATAAAATTCTATCACTTTATTTTGTGTATCAATCTTTCCTATTATGTATTAGGTCCTTACATATGATATTGGCTTTTCGTAGAATTGGTCACTTTGATCTCAAATATCTGGCGTTTGGTTAGTAATACCAAATGTAGATATATTTCAAATTTAGGCGTATGTATTTGTGTTTCACATTTAGTAAGTTATTTGTTTTCGCGCCATTTGATTTTTCTTTGACGTCGTTCTTTTCACAAAATTGAAAACTTAAAATATCGCGTTATTTACGAATACGAGTTCCATCGTGGTATCAGCGCAGCAGAAACAGCTCGAAGGATTAATGATGTCTATGGCGAAGCTACTGCAAAAGAAAGCATGGTACGTTATGGTTCCAACGTTTTCGTTCTGGAAATTTTCACCTACGAAACAAACCCCGTGGACGGCTGGAGACACTAGTTGATAATGAAGAATTAAAGGTGATCGTGGAAGCGGATCCATCGCAAACCACGTCAGAGCTAGTGGCAGGCTTCGGTATGAGTGATGAAACAATTTAAATTCACTTGAAACAAATTGGAAAAGTGAAAATGCTCGAGAAATGGGTATTCGTGCAGAATTTACTGAAGCGCACCAACCGTCACAGTAATGAAAGAATTTTGAATCGTATTGTTACTTGTGACGAAAAATGAATCCTTTATGACAATCGGAAACGCTCACAACAGTGGTTGAACTCAGTAGAACCGGCCAAATCCTGTCCCAAGCGAACGCTGACTCAGAAAAAGGTACTGGCGAGTGTTTGGTGTACCAGTGCTGGTGTCATACACTATAGCTTCCTGAGATCTAGCCAGACGATAACGGTAGATCTGTATTGTCAACAATTGCAAACCATGATGGAAAAGCTAGCCGTTAAACATCGAGACTGGTCAATCGTTTTAACCCACTGCTGCACCAACCTAATTGTAGTTCTTGATGCAAGCGTTAACACATCTACTGGACTGTCACTTAATGACGTCCAGCATACTAGTCCAAATTTAAAGGCAGATTTATTTTTGCTTTTACTCCGCTTTCGTTTGTTCCCTGTAGTATTGTGCGCTGATGTGGAACAAATGTATTTACGAATTAGAGAGACCATAGATCATCATAAATATTGAAAAATAATATACCGCTTTAAAAATTATAAATTTCGTACTTTTGCTTCTAACTTTATTCCCTTTTTTATAAAACATCTCCTTATTTTAGCAATGCGTACTCCACGTCAATTAAAATCGGATGAATATCACCGTTATCGATAAGCCGCAAGTGTAGCTGAGTCTCAATTATAAATGGATGACCTCGTCACAACCAGAGAGAGGATTTCAGCTATCAAATTATTGAAACAGCTAAAACACTCTTTAAATTAGCAGCTTTTAATTTAATAAAATGGGCAAGTAACTCTCCTGCCTTTCTTAATAGCCTTCCAAACACGAACCGCTCTTCGGTAAGCTTCTCTGATGATGTTAATAACACAATGAACGTTTTAGACCTTGCATGGCTTCCCGCGAAAGATCCATTCTTTATGTCCAGATCAAACACTAATGAAAAATGCACTAAGAAAACAATATTATCTTTAGTCGATCGCTTGTTCGACGTGCTTAGTTTAGTTGCTCCAGTTTTATTATTCGGAAAATTGTTTATTCGAACTCTGGAATACTGCTGAGAAAGCTGAGCACTACAGGCTAAGTATTTAGGTTATGATATTGCTAGCATTACAAAATTAGATTAACATTCGAAAAATATTCGTAAGCTTAGTCCATTTATAGACGAAGATTGAATTTTTCGTAGGTACAAATTCAAAGTAGGCTTTCGAACTCTGATTTACCGTTTGAAACGCAATACCCCGCTTTGTTCACAAAACGTGATCATCTATACAATTAATAAAATTGAAGTGTCTGTTTGTAATGTCAAAAAAAAAACAGCTTTTTACTAAATGCATATGGAAGTATATACGATACCTATAACAAAATATCCATTTTGTTAATTTTTGTCTGTCTGTTTGTTCCGAGTAATCTCTGAAACGGTTGGACCGATTTTGACGGGACTTTCACTGCTAGATACCTAAATTTATAGGGAGTAACTTAGGCTACTTTTACATTTTAGAAAAAGAATTAGGGTTTCGCACAAATAAAAAAAACTGGTCATGGTGAACCGATTTGGGCGCTTAAATGGCTTACGCTGAGTAAACCATAAGAGATATAGCAAATTAATGTAATAAGCAATTGCAGACATTAAAGAGACCTACAAAAAGTCTGGGAGAGTATATGTCTATATTCTAAGGAACACTCACAATAAGCATTTTTGTCTTTAAAATAGCCAGAAGCGGGGAACAAGATTCGCGCTGGCATTCTGTAGTCCACGCGAGTGAAGCCACGGGCGCAGCCAGTGATAAATATTATTGTTGATTGTTATTATAATACATGTTCACAAATTACAAATTTACCGGACCTTTTGATGGCTCTTCTTCGTCAGCGCTTTTTGATATTGTCCGCTAGAAACGTTGTTAGAAAAAGAGTGAATATATTATGTTAACCCTATTTTCGAGAATTACATTCGCGCCCAATTCCCAAGATGGCTGATCTTCCATCAAGCCTCGTAATGGAGGCCAAAGCTTTCGTTCACACGGGAGTAGATTACGCGGGTTCATTTAAAATAATGCTTGTATGCAACACACACACACACACACACAATAGGCTTACATTTGCCTGTTTATTTGCATAACGACACTAAGGCTATAAATATACATCGGACTCACTTCTTGCCGCTTAGAAACGTTTTTTATCTCGTCGCGGTCCAGTTTCTTTTTATAATCAGATAATGGCACTAACTTTGTTGGCGCAAAAGCATAATTAAATGAATTATATCAACTTCTCGTTTCAAATGATTTCATATTCACCTGGAATGATGAATTTACCAAATACCGAATTGTTTACAAGATTATCCCGCCTCGGGCTCCACATTTTGTAGGTTTATGGGAATCAAACATAAAATCTGTTAAAACCCATTTGAGTAAAAAAAAATAATTCTATTTTTGCTTTCTATTGTTTCCCAGACGTCATGCTTATATATTATATAGCATATGTCACTCCTACAATTAAGAGGAATATAACGACACCTCGTATGCTAAAATCCATCAAACCGTTTAGGCTATACAGAGTGTGACAAAGAAATAGACATACATGCATGCGCTCGTAAAAATATAACCCTATTATTCGCAGTCGGGTAAAAACACCCATGTCTGCAAGACCGAAATCATAATTACGCCCAAGGCTAGATTTTATAATGATCGGCACAATTTTAAAACTAGAAATAAACACAAATTAGTGTTCCTGTTTTTTTCGACTTAAAAGCATGTTTTTACATAAATAATAATGTAAATGTTTTTTACCCGACTGCGAAAATGAAGCGTTATGTTTCTCGGGCGTATTTTATGTACCTATGTCTATTTTTTGGCACACTCTGTATACCAAATGGCTTGATAGATTTTAGCATACGAGGTGACGTTAGATTTGTCTTAATTGTGGGAATGACATAGGATATAGTAATTTAATTCTCTTAATTCTCAGTCTGGGAATCAAATAAAATCCAAAAATAATTTTAGTTGTGTTTTTGTTTCTGTAGGATTTTTTGTTTCTCTTTTAATAATTTAGTTTGTTGGATAATTGTGTTAGGTTTTATAACAAGCACGTTACCGATTTGCTGGATTACAAGTCCGGTGAAATTGTAAAAGTCGCAGCGGCTTCAGGGCCCCTAAGGTTAACAGTATAGTCAGTTCTAAAAAAAACTTCTCGAATATAATTTCGTGCCGGTTCACCTCGATGACTGGGATGTTTATCCGAACCGGTAGTAGTGTTTAATGAAACGTAGGTTTACTTACCAATTCTCGGAGCAGCTTGTATCGCTACGAAAGCCTATAAAAAATATAAAAACACATTGTATTATTTTTTCCTCATAAAAATGTCGATAGTTTTACACAAAGTATAAATAACTGCCTACACGGGTACATAGGCGATGTTTGTCGTATAAAAATAACACGGGTGAAACCGTGGGGCACAGCTTCTAAGTTCAATGGCACTGGTCGCGATAAGATTCGCAGTATTAATGTATTTAATTTACTATATCACTAACAGATATTATAGATACATTTTAGCTTTCTGCACTCCTTCTTCATGTTATCCATATATACTTTAACCATGCCAAATCACAGTCTTCCGTGCACGCAATAAGCATAAAAAGGGTACAAAGCTTTATTTCACGTATTAATATAATGATGATGATAATATTGGTATCTATAGATTATGTACGTACAGTGTATTGAAATTGATCCAACCGTCTAAATATATTAATAAATCTGTAGTAATGTCTGTAAGTACGTGTAACATTTCTTCCAAATTTCCCAATAGACATATCTACTAATAAGACACTGATCATGAATATGCCTTTAAAAAATGTTTGTATGTCCGGATTTAACTCAAAAACGGCTCGACCGATTCGTATGAAATATTTTACACGGGAAGCCGCCTACGTCATTGGTCAATTGATAGGCTCTATGACATTTAACCCATTTAGATGAAATTTTGTTCACGGAAATTATAAATTATGTCAAAATTAATAGGCTATAACAATTTACAATATTACTTATAGAAAACGCAAAAAAAAGAAATTAAAATTTAAATTTTCATCAATTCTCAATTGATTCATATCTAATTTTGTAGACGGGGAACATAGGTACGTCGTTCCATTTAATGATAAGCTATAAGAATCGCCAACAATACCTACATTTAGACATCGTAAAAAAGTAGTAGTAAAAGATTCTCAATTGACAGACTACTTATATGAATTGTCAAAAATGTGAGTAAAAACAAAATTACGGGATATAAATAACTACTGCATTAAGTAACAAACGAGTGCGGAGCTTTGGCAACTGCCCAAGCCGAGGTCCGGCCACTTTGGCACCCTTGCGCGCTTGTTGTCCACGCTATAGCGGCTGAGTGCGTTAAGCGCTCGCCCCCAAGCCCGGTAAAGCTGTAAAAGTCACCAGCGGCTCTGTTTTTGGATAGGGCCCCACAGGTTAAAAGTAAGGTCAGTTCGAAAAAAAAAAAAAAAAACAAAGCGTGCGAAGCCGTCGCACCGGACGGACTTAGGTTTGCTGGGAAGAATATGAAAGCTTTTATTCAGTATATTAATAACTAGCTGAGCCCGTGGCTTCGCTCACGTGGACTACAGAATTACCGCGCCAATCTTGCTCCCTCGCTCCTGGCTATTTTAAAGACAAACTTGTTTATTGTGGGTGTTCATTAGAAGATAGATATATATTCTCCGGGACTTTGATGTAGGACTTTTTAATGCCTATAATTATGTAGTACATTAATTTGCTATATCTCTAATGGTTTACTCCGCACAAGCCATTTAAGCGCCCGAATTGATTCACCATGACCAGTTTTTTTTTATTTGTGTGGAACCCTAATTATTTTTCTAAAATAAAAGTAGCCTAAGTTAATTCCTATATCATCAGCTATCTATCAGTGAAAGCCCGTCAAAATCGGTTCAAGCGTTTCGGAGGTTATCAGGAACAAACAGACACACAGATATACAAAAATTTTAAAAATGGGCTTTTTGTTATAGGTTTCGTAATATACTTTCATATGCATTTAGTAAAAAACTGTTATTTTGACATTACAAATAGACACTTCAATTTTATTAATTGTATAGATTTTAAAAACTTGTAGCACAAATAAATTGTAGCAAAAAGGGAAAATTTAACTAAAAAAAGTTCTTGAGCATTACAAAAATTATTAAATCGGTCGTCCAATTATGGAAATTCGACCAGAGGCTTTTTGATCAGACTATTTTCTGTTTGACATTTGCAGTATAAACCTAAACAATGAATATTATATCACTTGCTGTCACTTTTCGTTGAGTGACAATGTCAATATTTTGGGAGGTCTAAGTTCAATGGTACTTGTCGGGTTAGGATTCGCAGTTTTAATTTATTTATTTATTATACTAGTAACAGATATTATAGATACATTTTAGCTTTCTGCACTCCTTCTCCACATGAACTTTAACCATGCCAAATCTCACAGACTTCCGTGCACGCAATAC
>CM065334.1:2693556-2721658 GCA_033032175.1 Saturnia japonica | reverse complement strand
GGAATTTTTATCTAATTTGGTTACTAATGAATGAAATAATACGAAATCCCAATTATCTGTTGGAAACCCTAAGGCCCAAAGGATTGACAAGTTTTCGTTATAAATGTCCAGAAGAGCACGAAGATTCTGGACTGAACCCTTATTCATTTGTTTTGAATTTATGGTTTGTTCCCAACACACAAATGCAAGATACCTTTTGTTACTATATCGATCTACAAGAGCTTTATAAGCGCTTTTATAATATGCGTGAGAAATAGGAAATCCACGAATGAGATTGATTGGTTCCCACAGAGTGATGTAGTGAGATATTGAAATTTCTCAACATTTAATAAATCAGTCCGTTTATGAACTAATGTGTTATAAAGATCAATGAACCCTTGAAATTCTTTTAACGTTCCCGAGAGAGTGGGAAGTTTCGTAGGTGGTAATTTAGTGTTATGTTTTTTTTTCTAAAGTTGAATCGTTGGGTTTAATATCCTTTTTGGTAAGTGGATTCGCTTTGCTTCTAAAACTTCAAATACATATCATCTGCCTGTTCCTGAGATGCATCTTGCTCCTTAATATGATCCTCAGAATTTTCAATTGTTTTGTATTCACATATGATGATTATGTGTGCCTCATTAAATGATTCCATGATTACTTCCAGCCGGGAACACCATGTTTCCAGGCGGCACACAAAAGCGGTGTTCTAAAGACAGTTGCGTGCACAAGTCACAGCATCCGAAAGTCGCTTAGCGCAATGTTACGCTTGGACTCAAATTGTACTAACATTGATTCACTCATTTTGATATTTAATTGTACTTTGATAAATAAATGTCGAGACGCTTAAAAATATTGTTGAGACACAATAAACACAAAAATAATGATAAAAGTTTACGATAAACGAAAATTCCATTCAAGAAAATTTTACGATAAAATTTTAGTAATTTGGCAGAAAAACACCTGCTCTAATTAACACTGGTATCAATGAAATATCGAACGTTTTGTTTTTGGTGAAGTGATATACCAAAACTATTTGGTAAGAACGAATAAATTTTTGTTGGCTTTGATAGAAAGAATATTTAAAATATGAAATAAATAAATTTTTGTTAGTGTGTATGTTTAGCATATGTTTATGTAGGTACTCACACTTGTTTGATATGATCGACAAACCAAATTATTTTGTAGTTTGGTGAACCGATTGATATGAAACAATATACACAAACATTATATTACATTCAACATTACAATGTTTGATGCTTTAAATTGCTTTGATTGTTTGATGTGTTGTAAAAGTGTTACATGTTACACTTAGCAACTGATAATGTTTTAAGTGCTGTATGTTACTCTTAAAACGTTTGAAATATTAACACACCCAACACACACAAAATGATATTGTTGTGTATTTTTATAATAACACTATCCGCACACACTGCGATATTTATAACTGTTTGCTTTATAGAATATCAAGATTATTGATTCACCATGACGCTTCGCCCAACTCTACACGCACAAAATCAACCGACCGTTCATTACGAAGCAAGATACGATAGAATGGCATGATTAAATGTTTAACAATGAAATAACCCGAAGAGTATCATGAACAAAATGAAGGCAAGGGCCACCACGCCCTATCCAAACTGGTACAATTTACTATCCGGCTCGAAGGACCAAGAAATGGTCAAGAAAGTGGACTGTATATTTTTTTAATGTTTTTAGTGAACTCACCTGTGTAATGTTTCTAGTCTTAGCACTTACACGGTTCTTGCATTAGAATTGTTCGGTTTTCACAACACTCGCGAAGCCGGCCGGCACAGTCTTATTGTGAATATGATATGAATTCATGCATGTGAGCAGCGGTTTTGTTGGTAACTCTTTCATGGTGATGATTTCTTGTTTTTTGTCAATTTTTATGATGATTTGTCAATCAACTGACACACACTTCGTATTTTTTTTCTTGTTTTTCTTTTTTATATTTTTCGGTGTATTTTTAAATAAGGGTTTATTAATTATTAAAAGAGTATTAATCAACTAAATTTACATTGAATGGAAATTTCACAAGTATTCTTTCGTGATTTTTCAAACGAGAACAAAGTAAATTAGAATTTTATTGTACATGGGTTCCCGAATATAGCAAAAGTGAGCCTACTACGTAGGTCAGTAGATCCACTAATGTAGCAAGAATGTGTGGGTTCCTGGTACTCAAAGGGTTAAAGTCTAACGGTCGACTACTGAAACAAAACTCAAACATAAATAATAATAATACAGGATATTTCATACAACATTTCTATTCAAACGTTATTTAGACACATTTCATTGACCGTCAATAGTGCCAACATAAAGGTGAGGAATAAGTAATGAACTAATGATGGTCATATTGTACATAAATTAAATTTGTTTTATTGTATTTTCTTTCAATTACACTCTAGGACGTTAACAATGCGCTTATAAATTATTATTATTTTAAATAATTAGCAAAGACACTTGTGTCTATATCATATATTATTGTGAATTAAGAATGATATGACGTTGAAGAACTTTTAAGTGTTAACGTTATTAGCTTCGAAGTTTCTGGAAATGTAATTCAATACTATTAATCATAGAGGTATAATATTTATACTACATCTATGCTAGATGCTAATATCTACAACTGTAGCTTGACTTCAAATGACATCACCCGAGTCAAATTAGTACAGTCGATGTGTTTTTATTTTTTTTCATAGTGTTTATTTATTGCCCTTCACGTCAAGTTAAGTCATAGATTGATAAACAATAAATAAATGACGACAATGTTGAAGATGGCAAAATGATAAACTCATACTTAGTATTGACTGCTTAATAGGCACCTTTTAAATAATACCTCATTAGCCTTGTGGTCATAAGCACGACTGCTATGCTCGAGGTTCGATTTCCAGGTCGAGCAAAATGTTCATCGTGATGAAACCATGGCGTGGTGGTATAGCATTTACTGATGCCCGCCTGGCTAGCTACCACCCACAGTTTGAAAATCTGTCGCCAAACACCTACAATTGTATTCCGAAAATATTTTATGTGGAATTTTTTGTGGAAGGATGGCTTACATGAATTTACTCCCTATCCAACCTTCTTATAGAAGTTTTCACTTAAAAAATCGAAAAGACGTCCACTGTTGGATATATGTACGCCTACACAAAATAGCCACAACGACCGCTCCTAGGCTACTCGCTTCCAGTTTGTTCCTGCAACCTTCACCAGGTCGTTGGTCTACTTTGTGGCAGTGCCCACGCTACATTTTCACTCCTGAACGCTTCAGGTCTATCGGCCATCCATTTACGAGCAATATACCCATTGCCATTTAAGTCTAGAAAATTTTAGGTCTTTAAAATTTGGTCCTTCTGCGAGTCTCTTCATTTCCGGTTCGATCGGGCTGAGAATTCAGAGTTTATACCCTCTCAATAGAGGCAATAGTCGACAATAGTCCTTTGGGGGAACTTGAGCCTTCTCAGCACCAGCGTTAGTGACTCTATCTCAGTACCATACGTCATCACTGTCAACACACATCGGTCAAAGTCTTAATTTATCATCATTATGCTTTGTCAGTCCATTGTGTTAAGAACCGCGGTCTGGCAACACAAGTTGTCTCTATGTAACTTTCGCACTCGACAGCTGTCGACTTGAGTCAGATTTCGCACCGTTTTGGATTTTTTTGAGGGGTCATGCGTGTTGACCGGCTCGCGACGTAATTTGTACATTACCTTATAATTATTATGAGTTGATTAAATATGCGCGTGTGGGGCCACGGGATGAGATATTCCCCCTATTGCTGCCACTTGTGAAAGAAAGTCTTGGAGGTCAATGTGCCGGTTTGACTTGCGCGTGCGCTATATTTGATAACTTTGATAAAACCTCTTGTAATTATTGTTGTTTGAATTGTGTTTGGGCCACGGGACGAGAAATTCTGTTATTGGAGTCAATTGTTATATTGTATAATTTTGTAACCTAGCCACGAAACGTATTGATGTGAGAAGCTGTTGGACGATGACCTTGACTCGACTTCCGTCCTAACTCTTCACCATTACTTGTGAATTGTGGAGCTTATCCCGTCAGAGTAGACACCGAGAGTGGTGATTGTATTTGTATTATAATAACTTGTAATAGTTTGTAGTATAAATTGTTATAAATTTCCCAGCCCTGCGAAACGCAAGCTATTGTTTTGTCACCATTACTCCAGCGAGGGTTCGGATGCAAAGTCTTCTACTGGACATAAATGCTAATCCCTGAGCCTTGACGGAGGACAGAACAATGTATTAAGTATATTATAGGCCACTACAATTTAAATCACTCATTTCCAAGCCCGGTGAAGCTATCAAACCCTGTAATTGCTCCAGGACACTTAAGGCTAATAGTGTAGTTCGTTAAGAACAAAAAGCATCGTACACGTGATAGTGGTGAAACTTCTCAAAAGGGTAGACGCTGATAGCCTAAACTGTGTATTAGATATACAATGTATAGCTGTCTTTCTCCTTCTCTCTATGATATATCTTCCTTCTCGCTCATGTAACAAATAACGCGACATTGAAATTTCGTTCTCATTTCTACTTCAAAAAGATAACTCAGCCCGATGTCCCACTTGTCTATTTATTTTTTGCAGATCATTCCTGTATCAAATCTGGAGACATTCCAACTTTTATTTACAGAGGTGTAACCACTACTAAAGAACCCGTCTACCCTTTAACGTTGTTGATTCTACGATGGATGCGTCTGTTTGTCCGATTTTCACGATTGGTAGGAGGCATTGTTTGACAATACACATGAAATGTATTACGTACTTACCAGGTAAACATTCAGCCGGCGCCAAAACCTAAAAAAAAATATTTGTCAAATAGTTGGCGTTAAAAGAAATTTACTCTAAATTTATTGAGGTATTCTGGATTACGTACTAGAGCAGCTATTACAAACAAAAATTGTGCTCCATTTGTTACCGTGGGGCGCGGGGCACGCGCATATTAATACATTGAGCTTACTGATGAAATATTACTCCATGTATGTTACTTGTGTTTCTCGAGTTACAAAGTATCTCAGTGCACATGAAGGCATATTTATGAAGTAAAATTTAGCGGTTGACATTTGAACGTGTAATCGCAACAAGTGCCCGGCACAGACTGAGTGAGTGGGAGTGTATGCACTCGAACTTGCGTTTCAAACAATTTGGTTGAGGCGTCATCTCTAGTACGTAGTACTTAATACCTCAATGTTTATATGAATAATTTTTTGTCTTAACTATTGGACGTTAGCAGACACCACGTCGTTGGCAAGGTCTTTGTGGTTCCACTGCATCTAATGGTATTTATACAGTACAATCAAAAAACTTTGCCATAAATGCATGGGCAGCTGTTTATAATAAGATGATCCCAAACCGCGACAAACATACAGACATACAAACAATAACTGTGACAGGTATAGCACTATGTGCATGCTGGTTGCGACCTATACATACATAAATCACGCTTCTTTCCCAACGGTGTAGGCAGAGACCACGTCCTTCCACTTACTACGATCCTGGCATACATCTTTCGCCTCCTTCAATATTCATCAGTCTTTTCACGCACGCTCGTCGGCTTAGAATACTCTTGACCTGACCTTTCGTCAAAACATCCTCGATCTGATCGAGGAACGTTTGCTTAGGCCTTCCCCTTCCAACTTTCCCATTGATACACAAGTCTTATAAATTTTTTAGTCAAATCATCTAAGCATCCCTTTTCTCTGACTATATCTTCTTTCACACCACAACCATTCACCCACCACTTCCTACCACTCCACTTCATTACTAGATATACACTAGCTGATCCTATAACAGGACTCGCCTAGCTGGTCACTATAGCAGTGGTTACACAAGGTGTATGGTGGCCGAGACACAAATTGTCTTATCCTAAAATTAAACATCGCGATAAAACCGTACCATTTCAATACGTAAAGAATTTTAATCATTTCTTCGGAACGAACCCAAAGTTCTCTATGACTTATCTTTGTCTTAACTTGAAACTGTGGAACCTACTCCGGGCCAGTGTGTTCCCTTACGACATCTGGTCCTTCAAGCGTAACTTAACGTACAAGCCGATATGACTGCCGACTGTTGATGGATTACGATTTTTCGGTGGTCGCCGTTATGTTTGGTTTGTACTGTGCTTACCATCAGTATCGTCAATTTGTCGAGAGACTATATTAAAAAAAAGATTTTCCCAATATTCGCTTGGTTGACTCCTCAATTCAAATATGAAAATCTCTTATTCCAGCAGTCGCCTTTGAGAGTCAGTCAAGTCTAATAGAGTTACCATCTTCGATTATATTGTCACTTAACATCAAGTGTTATTGTGAGTAATTGTGTCCATCGTTTATCGGTTCGTAAATCGGTTTAAAATAGATATAAAAGACAGGTCTGTCGACGTGAGTTCGAAACACTGCAATGAACCCGAGCGCCCGCTAAAGGAAAATTGTGTGATGAAATCATACCATGTTTAGCTACAACCTTCAAGTTTTAAATCTATAACCAAATACAGGTATATTCCAGCAGCTATACTTGAGAGTCTGTTTTCACACTAGGCTTAGCGTGCTACCATCTGGGGTTATATCATCGGGTGAGATTTTAGCCGACTACTAAAACTAGAAATAATAACAAGATAATTTATAACCAAAAAGAAAACCAACTTCACGAGTTCCCTGATGCATCTTCGACGTTGAAGTTCCAATGACAACGAAATTAAAACGGGACCAACCTTGAGGTAAGTTTCCCCTATCAAACCAAAAAATAATCATACAAATCGGTTCATAAACAATGAGTAACCTCCCGTCTTTTTTGGAGTCAGTAAAAAATAAACTAACAAGCTAAACGATTAAGAAGGAAACAAAAAACCCGACTGCAACAACAAGACTTGACAAAAGTTTTTTCTCTCTATTTTTGCTTTTTATTTGATTCCCAGATGTCGTACTTATATAATATATAGTCTAAGTCACTCCTATAATTTGGACGAATCTAAAGACACCTCGTATGGTAAAATCCATCAAGCCGTTTAAGCTATGGAGCGTGCCAAAGAAATAGATGGACATACATAGAAACGCTAGAAAAAAATATAACCCTCGTTTATTGAATTCGGGTAAAAAAGCGAACAGAGACTGGAAAAACAATTAGCAAAACAATATTGCAAATAAATGAGCATTATTTTTAATATCTTTTTAAATAACTTACCAGCAAAAGTATCACACAACGGTCATTCATAGTGAAAACAAAACCTTGTAAGCAAGCTACATCAGCTTTTTATAACATCGAAAACAAAAGGTAATAGACATGCAACTGATTCTCAAAGTTTTACCAATTACCTCCCATTTTGGAAATTGTATTTTAAGATATTTATTTTTCTCTAAGAATTTAAATTCGCTTTACAAAGAAACTTAGAGCTAAAAGTCAATCAAACCTACACTTTTTGAGTAGGTAGGTAGTTTGAATGAATCCGGGAGTTGACAACATTTGGAAAGCTATTTTAAACACTTTTGTTGGCGACTTAATTATGTATTATTATATGTTTTATATATAAGAATAGTTAGGTAACATTAATATAGAGAAACGAAATATATATATAAAGAAAATGTTAGCAATTACGCTACATTACGAATTACGTGTCATATATTATGTATTATATAAGTGCTAATTTATTATGTGTAACGTGTATACGATTAGAATTATGACAAAATGGATAAAATGTATAGAATAAGTTTATATGGAAAAAATGTACGACATCACTACAATGTCAAACTGCCCGTAATTTCTATTGTTTTTGCCTTTGTATAGAATATGTGCTTAATTTATATAATGTATTGATTTTTAATGGATACAGAATAGAATAAGGAACAATTTAATAATAGGTCTTTACCTATGAAATTGCCGTTCTGCAGTACTGGCCATTTCAAATCAAAATAATTTTTGTTTAGCTAAGAATTCTAATTTCAAATTAATTTTATTTTAAAAACATGGAATTCTTTTTCCAAAAGTAGCCATTTGTTTATTGATTAGTGTTACATTTTCATCGCATTTCAATCTTTTTTATTATCATGGATATGATAAAAATTCGAGTAATTATGGAATATGAGTACCGTCGTGGCAAAAACGCGGCACAAGCGGCACGCAACATCAACGACGTTTACGGAGCTAACACTAGAAACCAACGCGCCACTTGTTATTGGGATGCTCGCTTCCGTTCTGGGAATTTCGACCTGAAAAATGAACCTCGCGGTCGTCCGAAGACTTTGGTCGACAATGACGAATTAAAGGCGATTGTGGAAGCTGATGATACACAAACTACGGCTGAATTAGCAGCAGCTTTCGACGTTAGCGTCAAAACAATATTGGTCCATTTGCGTCAAATTGGCAAGGTAAAAAAGCTTGACAAATGGGTGCCCCACGAACTCAATGATCACCAGCGCGAAGTACGCGTCGAGACGTGCCTTGCACTGCTCAACAGACACACAAATGAAGGAATTTTGAACCGCATTGTTACCTGCGATGAAAAATGGATTCCGTTTGATAACCGCAAGCGCTCAGCAAGTTGATTGGATCCTGGTTCAGCACCTAAACAATGCCCTAAACGAATACTTACCCCTAGAAAAGTGATGGTCACTGTTTGGTGGTCTAGCGCCGCTGTGATTCATCACAGCTTCTTACCAAGTGGGGTGAGCCTTACTGCAGATGTGTACTGTGAAGAACTGAACACAATGATGTAGAAGCTGGCACATCTCCAACCAGCATTGGTCAATCGCTCGTCTCCGCTGCTCCTGCACGACCTCATACTGCACAGCAGACGGTCTCCAAGTTGCAAGAACTGGGGTTGGAAGTTCTTCGTCATCCGCCCTACTCACCAGACCTTACGCCTACAGACTACTACTTTTTCCAGAATTTGGATAACTCCTTGGCGGGAAAAAAATTCAATACGCGAGAGGCAGTACAAAATGCCTTTGAAGAATTTGTTGCCTCCCGTCCAGCTGATTTCTTTAAGAAGGGCATCAATAAACTGCCACTGCGCTAGCAAAGATGCATTGATTGCATGGGTGATTACTTCGATTAATACAATTCGTTTAAATTTTTTCATACAAAACGACAATTTCATAGGTAAAGACCTAATATATAACTTGTATATGTAACTTTTATATTCAAATAAATATAGAGTAGGAAACAGGCCGACCAAAGTGAAAATAGATACAAAAAATACACAAAAAGTAGAGGCTCTCTTTAAGGTAATTTCTCTAGGTTACTTATGATCGGCAAAAATCGTGTCGGGTACGGTTCGAGTCATCGGGTACACAGCTACGACATAAGAAGAAACAAGATTGGTCGTCCTGCGAACTATTATACCTCTAAGATGTATGGCGTGATGCCTACATCATCTATTCTCTGTCCTGTCGGCATTTCTCACTCTAAGCTAGTTTCTTCACGTTTCCGCGCCGTTAGTTCTCGATCCGCGACCAAAGCACAAGCGTTGTGTTCTACTATATATTTACAATCATATTATTTGTAATGACTATATCTGTTCAAACCATTTATTAAAAGTATATTTTAGTGTTAAAAGACTTTTTTTTTTAACATCAAATCGCGTCTCCCTTATTACAATGGTGGCGCTTAAAGGGATTTAAAAAAAAATCCTCGGACAAACAAAAAAAAAACAGTGCAATCAGCAAGAACAAAAGTGTGTAAAATCTGTGTGGTACTAAAATAAAAATCTCTGCATACTTATCACCTTCGAATCCTGAAGAACTGGTATCAGCCATCATAGTTATCACCTCATCAACTTACCTATATTGCTGAGCGGTGAACGTCCTGGAAGTGCTGATTTCGTCATCAACGTCAATCGCTGTTTCCTGAAAATTCCAACTTTGTCGTCAACACCCATCGCTCTGTCCTGGAAGTCCCTGGAGGAACGTCCCACAACTCTTCATCGTTGGAAATCTGGAAACGAAGACCAACACTCATCCCCAGTGTGCAGGATAGCAGGAAAACAGCGCAAACGCCGCAGTGGGCGTGGCCTGTCACAAGAGCGAGATCGCGTCACAAGTGCGAGCGAGACGCTCTATATGTTTAGTTTATATCGTATTTATAGCCTTCAAATGTATTATTTTTAAGTTATTGGTAAATTATTAGAAAACCTTTTAGTTTCAACACACGAATATAGTTTTGCATAACCAATAGAGATATAGATAATAAGAAAAACATTTTGCCATGGAGGGGATTTCGTACTCGCACCGCACTGTCGCCCCTCCAAAAATAGTGATAAAGACATTGTCAACAAGTAGATAGTAACAAGTGAATATCGTAAATAGTGATCAATAAAAGTTGAATTTATAGTCATCGACGTATTTTTACTCGGCAATCCAGTAATAGTTTTCAAAGTGCGGAAACCACGGAATCAATAGTCCGTAGTATAGACCGGAGCTATTGTCTGGTCACTTGATAACCCGCACACCCAGCTTGCCGCAACCAGTAGGTGAAAACCAAAATACGCTATATACCTGTTAATCCTATGAGCTATTTTAAACTTTTCAAGTGCTATTATGTGTTCATGTGTTATATAATAAGTAAATATTAATTTAATTAATTTCATAAGTAGCTATCAATGTCTGCGCTTACATCGTTATTATTCAACGGTAAATACCCGTAGCGCGCCGTACGGCTCTCGCCCACACAAGTTGCGTTTCTCGGAACAGATAACGATGCACCACACCTGAGTCTCTGCACCATTTTTAACAATTGTATCTTGTCAAGTTATAACCTTGTGTTTTTTTTTTCTTGTGTGTGTTATTTATATTTAGGGCAGATGTTATCACTTAATTAATTATTAATATAATATGCTAAGGCAAAGAGTAGTAAAAGACGACTACTACTTTTGATGGTTCAAGGGAAACACTGATCCCATTCTTAAATAATTCCAAAAATGCAATTAATTTAGCCAAAGTAAACCAACAGGATTTTTTTTTTAATATATTCTAAGCCGATTAATAGAATAAAACAGGAAATTTGGAAATTCTTCAAACTAACAACCTCGAATCTCGAATCGTCAGTTTTCGGAAAGAAGCCAACCTATTCATTCCATTAGTATACCTGAACCTCAGGGATTCGATTAGGTAGACTCCCCAAATTTAAACGTTGGCAAGTCACGTGAAAACTGAAATTCTTGAAAAAACAATAATAATAAATTTAACTCTATTATTCTTGATTGTATTCTCGACGTTTCTCGTGTTGAGCAACTATCAATTATTATAAGATAAAAACGTATTATTGAAATTAATCCACTTGCTTAATTTTTACCTTGTGGGAGTCATAGCTGGAATCTCATTCTAGGAGATGCAGTATCGTCTTGTGTCCAAGTAAAATCTGTTTTGGTTTGCTTCAAAGGTTGTACACTCTGTTTGCCGGCTCAAGTCAGAGGTGGACTATTTTAAATGCTCATGTAAAATCCTTATCGCTAAAACCACTTTCTGAAACTAGATAGGAAGTGCAGAGTATCATCGGTGAAGGCCGTTAAATACCAAATAAGCGATATATGTGATGCTTTAAAGGATTTAGCAGAAAATACAACAGAATGTCAGTTGGTCAGTGAATGCCATTCTATAGAAAAGGAATTAACTACCTAAGAATTTGTAGTTTCACTTGTCATATGGTATGACATTCTTAAAATCATAAATATTATCAGTAAAATGTGGCAAAGTGAAAACACGCACTTAGTTGTGGCTATACAACACCTAGACGCATTCACAAATTGGCTCGATAATTATCGAGAAAATGGTTTTCAGTCATATCTTGTAACAGCGAGAGAAATAGCCGAGGAAAATGATATTGACAGATAGTTTAAAGAAGTCAGAAGACGATATAAAAATAGGAATTTTGGTTATGAAGGGGAAGATGAAGCTCATGAATTGAATGCGGAAGAGATTTTCAAAATAAACTATTTTTATATTATTGTCGACAATGTGAGCGCAAGCTGCCATCCTAGGTTTGAGGCACTTAAACATCATGAGAGCATATTTGGTTACATGTATAATATAAAAAGATTAAAGGAAATTAGTGATAGAGAACTTCCGAAGCAATGCAGCGACTTGCAAATATCTATGACAGTAGGAGAATTATGTGATATTGATGGACATGAATTGTACGTATGTATGTTCATCCGTGTGTATGAAGGAAACGATGACATTATCTCAGTGCTGAAATACATAATAGAAAAAAAATTAACTGAAGTTTACCCCACTATCGAAATAGTTCTGAAGAATTATTGCCACCACACCTGTTACGGTTGCGTCTGCTGAAAGGAGTTTTTCGAGGCTTAAAAGCTGCACCGCTTATTCTACGATCACTTTTATTTGTGTTCTTCTGGTGCTTCAGCCTGGCAGTACTGCAGTGCAGTGACCAGCTGGATTTCGTACAGCGTGTACAACTCCAAAAAGCGGGATAATATAATACCTACACGATTCGAGATAAATCGAATCGCGGCGGCGGTGGTCAATCATAGACTGTCCTTAAGCGCGGACAGTGTGCAGTGCTGCGAAAATAATAATAATAATAAATCTACCCCAAATAAATAATAAACCTAATCGCTAATGACAAAGCATTAGGCGCTAACAAATTCCATGCATCTTAACCAATACACGTAATTAATACACAATACACAGGTGTTTGACATATCTATATTAATAACAAGAAATAAAATATACGAATATAAATTAATGTTTTCATCGCAATAAACCACTCGTATTTGTCATAATATTGCATATTAACACTAGGAAATAAATAAGATAATTACCGATATTTTTAGTAGGTGGGTAGGTATCATTTAAATACAATTACTGTTATATTATTTACCTTATTATTGTTTTGGTGTACCTATTCTTTTATTTCCAGGATACCAATTAATGATAGGTTTATGTATTGATGCGTTTAGATAATTTATAACTTGATAATTTTGATTTAATAACAGCTTTGTTAATATTTTAGGTTCGTATTGTTTACATTGCAATATTATGACAATCTCTGTCATTGATAATTCTTTGATAGTAATAGAGCATGCGCAGTTAGGAGTTTCTCAGGTATAGACAAATATTCTATCCAGGTTCTAGTTTAGCAAAATAAATCTATGATTAGATTTATTTTGAATTTTTAAAATAAGAAAAGTCTAGTAAGATGAAATTTTGAATTCAAACAAAATAGAAAAATTAGAACAGAGAGTATGACAGATTCTTCAGGATGGATCTGATCATGTTTTATTGATTGGACTGCAGACCTTTGAATCGTAGTAACATTTATATCATAATTATCATGTGTTTTGATAAAAACCAAATTATTGTACAACAAACCTGGGAGTCGAAAAGACAGTTTATTTTATAACATATTTATATAGAAAAGTTATTTTAATTGATATAATTTATAATTTTAATATTAATATGGGTGAAATACCCTTTGCCAAAACGACAAATACCTACTGAACATTGAAATAACACTACCGGGAAAGTATCACCTGGATTTTGTATTTATAATACAAATAATAACTTTTCCTTTTACATATGAGGAAATCTCAATAGATAAGATATTTGGTGCTGCGTCGTCTGCTTGAGCAGTGTATCCTGATACGGCCTACACCGTGCTGACTTCTATTCTAGATCCTAGGCAAGGATCTCTACGCTGAGCTGTCGGAGCAAGAAGAACGTCTCGGTTATGGACATTAAAATTGTGTAATAATAATTTGTAAAACGCATATTATCTGAAAATTGTAAGGTATGCTGGAAAATTATTCATAACTATCCTAAATTATAAAACTTTCATTCATTTTACCTACGTTTAGTTTATTCTCTATCTCTCTTCTTACCTAAACTAAATTTATAATCATAACATTTGGCGCCCATCGTAAAATAACCCTTATAATTCCCTCAAAATTCTGAAACGATCACACTCGTGATAGTAAATTTTTTTGAAAAATATTTTGGACATATAATATTTTATATATATATAAATAAATTCTTCACATCATTCATTGACAGTATTTATTTAAATACTTCTATTTAGTATAACTAATATAACATTTTCAATTAATTATCAAATAAATTTGATTTGATAATTAAATTTCATTAAGATAATATTTTTAACATATTATTTTTATGATTACTAGAGCTATGGCTAAAGCAAGGGAAACCATGGTGGACGACATTCCCCATAAGGTATTATGTGTGGATGAGGAGGTGAGTGAGAATAATATTTCTATAAAAGATGATGGTCAAGGATTCGTTAATAGGAAAGATTTTACAGGAATTTCTGATCCAAGTTGTTTAGTCAGAGACATCAATTATTTAAAAGAGGTTAAGAAAATTTGTTACGATGGTAAATCTTGTCCAAGGACATTTTTAATCAAAACTAATGAATTTTGTAAGTCAAGGAATTGGAATGAAAATAATTTAATAAATTTAGGTTTCGAAATATTTAAAGATGACTGTTTACATTGGTTCAGATATCAAAAAATGAAAAATGAAAATATATCTTGGGATGAATTGAGTAAATTATTATTAAAAGATTTTGGTGTAAAGGACTTTGATTTTAAATTATTAAATTCAATTAGACAACGTACACAAGGAGTAGGTGAATCTATTATAGTATATATATCAAAAATATACGGAATGTGTTCTAAATTAATAAACAAATTAAATGAAAAGGAAATATTAGAGATTATATTAAGAAATATTAGACCATGTTACTCAACATTTGTTGCAATTAAAGAAATTTATGATTTTGATACCTTAATACTAACTTGCCAAAATTACGAAAATTTATTGGATAAAGATAAGAATTTTAAAGAACCTAAGGTGGATTCTAATCCAGCAGTGGAAGAATTTAATTTTAAAAGTTCTAAATATAAAATAAATGAATCTTCAAATAATAATTCATTTAAAAATTTTTTTAATCAAAATAGAGCAGTCAACAGTATGTTTGTTAATAATAAATATGGAAATGTTGACTATTGTCCTAGATGTAGATGTAATGGTCATACTTTAAGAAGCTGTAAAGCACCAAAAATAATAATTTGTTTTAGATGTGGTATGAAAAATTTTAAAACAACAGATTGTCCTAGGTGTAATAATAAAGGTTCTACTATAAAAAACGAATAAGCGACTTGGATAAGGTTAAAAATAGAGAAGATTGGAATAATTGGATACAACAAGTCAAAATTTTTTTTAAATGTTATAAATTAAATAAAATATTTTATGACTATGAGAAAGACAACAATAGACCATTTATTAATATATCGATTAATAACGTATACTTTTCTGGTCTATTGGATTCTGGTAGTTCAATAACTGTTTTAGGTAATGAATCTTATTTAGAAATGTTAAAGTTAGGATTTTCTTTATTCAAGTCGGATTCGATTACTGTATCTACGGCAAATAATCAAAGTTGTAAATCTATAGGGTACTTCCATTTACCAATAGGTTTTAATAATGAATTACAATTAATTAGAGCTTATGTAGTTCCAGAAATTCAACCTTCGTTGATTTTAGGTATTGATTTTTGGAAAAAATTTAATTTACTTCCAAAAATAATTACAAATAATTTATGTAAAAATAATAATTATTTTATTCAAGGTATTAAGGAGAAGAAAGTATTAGATTTTAATTTTCTTTCTGAATCAGAAAAATTAATTGCTAATAATATTATTAAAAATTTTAAAAATATTTCATTTGAGGACAATGGCAAACTAGGTCTCACAGATTTAGTTTATCATAGGATTGATACTGGAGATACTACACCAATTAAACAAAGGTGCTATAGATTATCACCAATTAAACAAAAAGCTTTAATTGATGAGGTTGATAAAATGTTAGAGTGGAATGTAATAGAGAAATGTGAAAGCTCTTGGCTATCTCCGGTTCTTATCACACCTAAGAAAAATGGTGAATGGAGATTTTGTGTAGATAGTAGGAAATTAAACGCGGTTACTAAACGTGACGCTTATAATTTACCATTTGTGAGCGAAATCTTAGATAATCTGAGGAACGCTAAATTTCTATCTAGCATAGATATAGCCAAAGCATTTTGGGAAATACCATTATATCCTCCTGATAAAGATAAAACAGCATTCTATGTACCAGGTAGAGGAATGTATAGATTTAGAGTCATGCCATTTGGTCTAACAAATGCCCCTGCTACACAGCAAAGACTGATGGATTCATTATTTACTCCTGAATTCGAGAATAAGGTATTTTGTTATTTAGATGACGTCATCATCATTAGCGAATCGTTTAAGGAACATATTTCCTTATTAAATAGAGTATATAATAAACTGTCATCAGCAAAATTAACAATTAATTTCGAAAAAAGTAAATTTTTTAGGAAAGAACTAAAATATTTAGGTTATGTAGTTGATGAACAAGGTTTACGGGCAGATCCTGATAAAATTAAAACAATTTTAGAATATCCAGTACCTACTAATAGGAAAGAAGTCCGTAGGTTTATAGGAACGTGCAGTTGGTTCCGTAGGTTTATTAATAATTTTAGTACGATTGTAGCTCCTTTAAATAAATTAACTTCGTCAGGTAAAAATGCACCGAAATTCGTATGGAATACTTCAGCTGAATTGGCATTTAAAAACTTAAAAGAAGCGTTAGTTACAACTCCAATTCTAATTTGTCCTGATTTTGATAAACCTTTTGCTGTACATTGCGATGCATCAAATTATGGTATTGGAGCTATTTTAACTCAGGAAAACGATGGTAAAGATTCGGTTGTAGCATATATGAGTAAATCATTTAACAAAAATGAAAGGAATTACTCTACTACCGAAAGAGAAACTTTAGCAGTTATTACAGCTCTCGAACATTGGCGGTGTTATTTAGAAAATGGTAAAACATTTAAAGTGTATACAGATCATTCGGCCTTAAAATGGTTTTTAAATTTAACGAATCCGACAGGTAGATTAGCTAGATGGACGATCCGCCTCTCTAGTTTCAATTGTGAAATTGTACACAAAAAGGGTAAAGAAAATGTAGTTCCTGACGCATTATCTAGATTCACTGAAAAAGATACAATTGATACTGTTAATGTTAATGTGATTACAGAGGATAGACAGTTAACACCTGCAGAATTATATTATAATAAAAAAGTTTCAGGTTGTAAAAATCAACCTGATAGTTTTCCAAATTTTTGTATTAAAAATGATAAACTTTATAAGTGTATTCACTCATCCAATTATATAAACGATGATTTTATTTGGAAAGAAGTTCCTATAGTTTCTGTGAGGGATGATATTATTAAAAAATATCATAATACTGATAATCAACCACATCTCGGCATATTTAAGACTCATAAAAATATTTCTTTATTATTTTATTGGCCAGGAATGTGTAAAGATATTGCAAGGATAATATCTAGTTGTGAAACTTGCTTAAGTTACAAATATTCCAATCACTCACCTTATGGTCCTATGGGAAAACCAAAAATATGTTCAAGACCTTTTCAGTACATTTCCTTAGATTTAATGGGTCCATTACCAATGACAAGAAATAGAAATCAGTTTATATTAGTTGTAAATTGTTACTTTAGCAAATATACATTAATTTTTCCTCTTAAAAAAGCAACAGCAACTAATATAATTTCTTGCTTAGAGAATTATGTGTTTTTAGTACATGGTATACCACAAACCATAATCATGGATAATGGTGTACAATTTCAGTCTAACGAATTTGATACTTTGATGAAAAAATATAGTATTCCTAACGTTTTCTTTTCACCTTTATGTTGTCCTCAAGTAAATCCTACGGAAAGATATAATAGGACTATAATTTCAGCTCTTGCATCATTAGTAGGTGAAGATCATAGATCATGGGATAAGCATCTTTCTGTTATACAATTTGCCATCAATAGCTCAATTAATAGTATAACAGGTTTCTCACCAGCTTACTTAATATATGGTAGAGAAACCATTCCTTGCGGTTCATATTATTCTCATTCAGAAAGTATTGATGAATTTATCTTTTTACCTCGCGACATCTATGCGAATAATATAGGTTTACTTACTAACATTTTTAATAAAGTACAATTTAAACTTTATTCTGCACATACTAAAAATGCAGCAAGATATAATCTTAGACATAGTGTTAAAGAATTTGAAGTAGGAGATATGGTATGGAGAAAAAACTACACACAGAGTGATGCTAGTAAATATTACAGTGCTAAATTAGCACCTAAATACATTAAATGTAAAATTATACAAAAAATATCCCCTTTAGTCTATATTTTAGAAGACAAAAAGGGTAATAAAACTAAATGGCATATTAAAGATTTTAAAGTTTAATATTATTTAAATAATTATTTTAATCCCTATTTATTTTTTCATTCTTCATTAGCTTAATATTAATTGTATATTACTCAATTAATATTTATAGGTTTGATTATTCTTATTTCAGCATTCAGCTGTAACATTATTTTCTGAATAATGTGTTTTTCTTGCTGTGTTGAATGAATGTTGAATTTATTATCTGTAATTTAATAATTTATTTTAGTGTTATTTACATAATAACATATTTTCTAATTCTATAGGGACTACCTATACCTATTATCTGTAACAATAATTTCATATTGATGTTATTGTTGTAGAATGAGGAGGTATATTATATAACAATATAATATAATTCCCTAAAAATTCAAAAACACACTTTATCTAGTGTTGGTATATGTTTTACATATATATATTTTTTTGGAATATCATTTGGTTAGCTGCTTACTTTTATAAATTTGAAATAAATAAACATCAATATAAAACATTTCCCTTTTATAAAAATTTCTTTTTAGGTCTTATATTATTAAGTATATGTGTATAAGGGGATAGTATATTTTATTTTATTTATAGTATATTATATTTCTTGGCTGTTGTCCAAGATATTTACAGTCTATTAAAGGCTCAGATTATTTTCGGCATTTGTGCCGGTATTATTATGCAGCGTCTAAAGCTGTTACTTATGCAGCGGTTATGCTGTTACTTATGCAGCGTTTATGCTGATTTTATGCAGCAATTATTACTGATATTGAGTGAGGTGGAATTATATTTATATATCCGTATTTATATATTGGGGTTTATTCGACTAAATATTAGTCTTATATATAATGGAGCGGCTGTCTACTCCTTAAATAAGCCATAGGACAAAATCAATATTTATTTATTGATACAGAGCGGGTGATGACTCTTCATAACAAAAGCCAACATTCGAGTGGTAGGCAAGCTCGTAAAATATACCATTCTGCCTTAAAGATGAGCAACTTCTGGAGTGGGAGCGATTGACTGTGAGCCCCAACCCCTACGGTGTGCCTGGTGATGACATGTTTGAGGTATGTATGGAACTTTGTTAGGATTTGATAGGGTGAGGTATGTTTGCTGGTATGTTAAAGATGTATGTAATTGTGAAGCTAGCTCTCTATATTATAAAGTATATATTATCAAAAATTTTCCTTCAATTGAAAAATTTTACGGGGTCAAAGGGGAAATGTTATATTATTTACCTTTTTATTGTTTTGGTGTACCTATTCTTTTATTTCCAGGATACCAATTAATGATAGGTTTATGTATTGATGCGTTTAGATAATTTATAACTTGATAATTTTGGTTTAACAACAGCTTTGTTAATATTTTAGGTTCGTATTGTTTACATTGCAATATTATGACAATCTCTGTCATTGATAATTCTTTGATAGTAATAGAGCATGCGCAGTTAGGAGTTTCTCAGGTATAGACAAATATTCTATCCAGGTTCTAGTTTAGCAAAATAAATCTATGATTAGATTTATTTTGAATTTTTAAAATAAGAAAAGTCTAGTAAGATGAAATTTTGAATTCAAACAAAATAGAAAAATTAGAACAGAGAGTATGACAGATTCTTCAGGATGGATCTGATCATGTTTTATTGATTGGACTGCAGACCTTTGAATCGTAGTAACATTTATATCATAATTATCATGTGTTTTGATAAAAACCAAATTATTGTACAACAAACCTGGGAGTCGAAAAGACAGTTTACTTTATAACATATTTATATAGAAAAGTTATTTTAATTGATATAATTTATAATTTTAATATTAATATGGGTGAAATACCCTTTGCCAAAACGACAAATACCTACTGAACATTGAAATAACACTACCGGGAAAGTATCACCTGGATTTTGTATTTATAATACAAATAATAACTTTTCCTTTTACATATGAGGAAATCTCAATAGATAAGATATTTGGTGCTGCGTCGTCTGCTTGAGCAGTGTATCCTGATACGGCCTACACCGTGCTGACTTCTATTCTAGATCCTAGGCAAGGATCTCTACGCTGAGCTGTCGGAGCAAGAAGAACGTCTCGGTTATGGACATTAAAATTGTGTAATAATAATTTGTAAAACGCATATTATCTGAAAATTGTAAGGTATGCTGGAAAATTATTCATAACTATCCTAAATTATAAAACTTTCATTCATTTTACCTACGTTTAGTTTATTCTCTATCTCTCTTCTTACCTAAACTAAATTTATAATCATAACATTACTGTTGGCGACAGAACTGTTATTTTCGTGTCTTGTGTTAGGTTATTACGTTATATTATTGTGTTTATGTGTCATGATAGAATAGATCAATATAAATAAAATTATAGAGAAATGTTAGCGACTTCGCTACATTATAAGTTGCATGTTATGTATTAAGTTGTATATAAATGCTTACGTATTGTGTGTTACATATATGGAAATAGAATTATTATAGAATAAGTAAATGTATAGAATAAGTCAATACAGTAGGAATATTCAATGTTATAGTAACTTTACGAATGGAAAGCGGTGATGCCGCCCGTAAATTGCATTGTTTTTGGCTTATGTACTTAATGTATATGTAGGGGTGATTATTATCACCTCCACATTAAAAGGGTCACTTCAATAAATAAATAATAAAAATGCAATATTATAAGAGCTGTATTGCGATAATTAAATTTAAACATCAAGGTATTTGAAATGACGGTGAGTCAACTACTGTGCGCTACAAGTGATCGTCTCGCTCTGCTGGTGTGGCGCACGTCGCATCGCGCGCTATCGCGAGCCGCGGCGGTAGTACGAGAATCATGACGTCACATCTTGTACCGCGGTATAGATTTAATAAGCGGAGCGTATAGTACACCACATCATTCCCCCGCTCAGACCGTGACTACGGGCGATAAAAATTTGGTTTTTTTATTATGCGCCCACTACGTGTTCTTCTCTCTGTATTAGTTGTGGTATTTGAAGTGGGAGCTGGAACTGGAACTTGGACT
The DNA here is from genome assembly GCA_033032175.1 of Saturnia japonica. Classification (NCBI taxonomy): domain Eukaryota; kingdom Metazoa; phylum Arthropoda; class Insecta; order Lepidoptera; family Saturniidae; genus Saturnia; species Saturnia japonica. The sequence continues at coordinate 2,700,345 of CM065334.1, read as the reverse complement.
TCTTTCATTATATATGCGGGTTTCAACCTGTCCACGGAAACGTTCGTCATTTTCCCTTTTATTTCAAGTGTGAAATATTTCAGACGTCTTTCCACAACTTTATAGGGACCGGTATAAGGCTGTTCGAGCGAACTTCTGACGTGATCTTGCCGGAGAAAAACATGTGTGCAGGAATTTAAATCACGTGGTATGTAAAATGGCGAGTTAGTATGCCATGAAGTCGGTCTTGGGGTGAGTTTCGCCATATAACCGCAGAGACGATTTGCGTACTGCGTGATGTCTGCTGCCGTGTAGTCATCTTTGGGTGACAAAAATTGACCGGGCAGACGGAGTGGCTCACTTAACATCACGTGGAATAAATACTGGTTTCGTTATATCATAACATAGAAAATATATTTTATTGACGAGACAATTATTACCAAAAGAGAAAACCAACTTCAATGATTTTGCAGAGTTCCCTGGTGTATCTTCGAAGTTGAGGGTCCAATACCAATGAATTTAAAATGGGATTGCCCTTGAGATATCCCCTATCAAACAAAAAAAGAATCATCCAAATCGCTTCATAAACAAAGAAGTTATGGCTGAACATCCTTAAAAAATATACATTGGAACTGAGTACCCTCCCATCTTTTGTTGAAGTCGGAAAAAAAGTCCGAGGTTTATATAGTATAATATATTTATTAAAAATGATTACATTTAATACAATAATTACACTTATCTATTACATTTACAAAATTCGACAAATAATATGGATGTGAGCTCTTACATCCGACAAATAAGCCGGATGTGGGCGCTCACATCCGACAATAACATATGTTACGAACATTTTCACGTTAATTTAAGAAAATATCTTATATATAAAGTTATATCGATCCATCACTTTGTAAGTAGCTGTCAATCATAGTTGCATCTCTTTTTTCCCACGAGCTTAATGATTTTTAATTTTTTAAGTTCTCGTATTATGATTTCGCTTATTTAATAGACATAACCTCAAAAATTTATTGATATTACATTAGAAAACTGTAGGTGAGCATTTCCAAAGGGCAACATACTTGAGCTGAGCTATTAACACTCTATTAAATACAAGAGCGAATACTGTAGTATAATTTCGTACGGATTTTTTTCGCAAAATCTATTAACTGTAGAATTACATAAAAACGCGCGCACGGATAAAAAATCACATCAGATTTCAATTCTGTGCATTGCTACAGATTTGTTGCGGTGCGTTGCCGCATGGAATTATTGCATCCTACGGGATATGAAGCCCCTCGAACTACGCAAAAAAAAACCGCAAATCGCGGCAATTTTAGTACCAATAACGATAAATAAATATTATATAATAACTTGACTGGGAACAGCCAATAGCATACGCGCTATGGTTAATCGTCTACACTATAGAACGGGTCGTGACGGATAACTCTTACACTTTTTTTTCGCCTAGCCATTCGCTAATTCCGTACCGTCCGCTAAGAAACTTCGTTCCAATAAACACAATTGCGGACTTTACTTTCGTAAATCCAACGCTATGCTACTTCTTTGAAGGTAGCAAATCAATTAGAATGACAAAACTCACAGAAATTTTGTCCGCAGTGCACGTAACAAATTTATTGCAATAACTTTTCGTTGCGATTTTAAAAACGCACCGCAACGTTCCGCACCGCAGTGTTCGCTAAAATTTATTCTGCCACGGTCATCTATCTCTCTCTCTCTCTCTCTCGTGTATATAGTACTTACTTTTTTCTTTCTACCTAAGTACTAATAAAGTATAAAAGAAAAAAAAAACATTTTTAAAAGCTCCAAAATTGGTTCAACTCGCATGTAATCCAGAAATGTCAAATTCTTCTAATTCGTTAGACTAAATCACACTCATTGAATGCACAGTGTTGCCACCTCGGTAAAGAATCTAGTGGCTAAATTGCACCGAGAATGTTGCTAGATTGAGGAAATCTAATATCTACAAAAGTAACTAAAAGTGGATAAACATAGAAAGTAGCTGTTAACACCAAAAAGGGGTATACTAATTGTATTAAAAAATAAAAGACTACACGAATTATTTTAACCCCAAAACAGACAAATACAGGTGCGAGTTGGTGGGGTTCTTCAGAGGACAACGAAAATAAACTATCAAATTGTGTAATTTAAAAATTTTAAATTACTATTGCTACCTAGTACTAGCTACATTAATTTAAAAGTAGCTAAATTATTTAGCTACCGATGTATTTTTGGTAGCTGCCGAGTCTCAAAATGTCGCCAGATCTAGGTAAAAAGTGGCAAAAGTGGCAACACTGAATGCACAATATTACTGTGGAACGTGCGCTTGTAGAGTCTAGTAATGTTCGTCGCGCATCCTTTAACGCGGACTAAAAAACCGATAAAAACCGAACACGGTACGAACTTGCGAAGAATATTTGAATCGACTCCACATTCATGTTACACGCCTTGTTCTCGCCTCGCGCGTAATCCGCACTTGAGTGTTGATCGGCAACAAGACAATTTTTAACAAAAACGAAAACAGACTTTAATGATTTTGAGGAGTTTCGTGGTGTATCTTCGAAGTCGAAGGTCCAATGCCAATGAAATTAAAATAGGGCCACACCCTTGAGGTTCATAAACAAAGAAGTTATGGCGGAACACCCATAAAAAATAGATTCGAATTGTGTAAACTCCGCCTTTTTTTGAAGTCGGTTAATTATCGTTGCACAGAAATTCGGCCTTGGAATTTCACTTATAAGGTATTATCGCTAAATTTCACTAAATTGTATGCAATTACTTAATATACATATAAAAAATTTTGATAGTAATAACATGTTTCTTTTTTTATTTATACGTTTAGCGTTTGGCCAAAACCTCACCTGCTGTTAAATTTTGTAGCTCAAGGCGGTATAAAGCTAAACCTAGACTGGATCTCAAGTGCAGCGGCCAGAATATACCTAACTTGAAGGTGGTAGTTAGCCAGGCGTGCATTAGAAAGAACCCTGCCACAATGCTATGGTTTCATCACGATGTTTTCCTTCACCGAGAGCTCGGGCTCATTGGAGGAATTCGACTTCACTTCGATCGACGCGGTGTCCGTACATGGTACTAATGCACCCATATACTTTTTAAGATAATCTATATAATCATTTTCAGGTAAAGAATTTCAAAAATAGCAACATTGACTGTTACGTCTTCTTCACTCGGTTACCACTCAACAGTTTAAAAGTGTTATTGGCAACACTGACACGCGAGCCAAATCGAGAAGAAACCGATAGAACTAGCAGAACGAGAAAAACAAAAGAAAAATGAGGCAAAACAAGACAGACAGGAAGGAAGATCCTTAGAAATATAGATAAGAAAAAGATTCCTATGCTTCCACTAGAATTGACATCGAAGAGAGGGAAGAAAAAGCAAATAAGTAGTAGTGATATTGAGATAGAAAATATTTCCCTCGCTGACGGTTCTGAAGGTTCAATTGTTGAAGAAAAGACAGAAGAGTTTGTAGAGGGCGACGTGATTGTTATAGATAGACACTTTCGAGTTAATGATTGTGCTCGTGAAATGATGTAAAAAAGGGTGTTCTGCATTATGTCGGGCGAATTGTAGAAATAAGTTTATGAGACAAAGCGGCTAAAGAAGTTTTCATTTAAAAAAATTAAAGAAATACTGTTAGAATGAGACATTTGACACTTCCGCGTAATGGAGGAAAGAGATAGCGCTATGTCGGCGAGGCGTTGCCGCTCGGAGTACGTTATACCGGTAAGTAGCTTCATGAATTTCATAAAATTCATATTTTTTTTTGGTTTTGAAAATTCATGGAAATAAATATTTTGTTACTAATTATCAGCATTATATTAATACGTGATATCACTTCGTACCCCTTTTTAAGCGTCACGGAAGACTGAGATTTGGCACGAAAAACGTTTATATGGAGAAATGCAGAAAGCTAAAATTTATCTATAATATCTGTTACTAATATATTAAATAAAATAAATTAATACTGCGAATCCTAAGCCGACCAGTCCATTGATCTTAGACCCCCCAAAATATTGACATTATCACTCAACGAAAAGTGACAGCAAGTGATATAATATTCATTGTTTACGTTCATACTGCAAATTTCAAACAGAAAATAGTGTATGAAAAAAGTCGCTGATCGAATTTCGATCATTGGGCGACCGCTAGTTATTATAAAATTATAAAATAAATCATAAATTTCACAATTACTTACCATATTATAAAAATTCTAAAATCAGCGTGACTCGAACCATGGACCACTCGTACTGTACATACAAGTCTGGCTCATAACATAATATATAGCGAAAGGAACCCGTCTGAAGCTCCAGGGCCCTTATGACCTTACGACACCTAAAGTTTTTTTTCGATAGTGTAAAAATTAATTTTTCCATTTTACGAACTATTTTATTTTTATGATTATTCACCACCAGCGCAAACCACGTGCTTTATTAATGTCGCTATTGTAGCGCCAACTAGAGGTAATAAGATATTTGGAATCGACGTACCACCTACGCGACATCTATCCGTCTCGTTCGCACATATTATTTTTACTATAAAAACTTTAGCATAAATAGAGTCACACACAATTTTGTTTTTTAATACAACACTGTAAACGCCTTCTCTCGTTCGCGTACCACTAACTTTAAGCGGTCTGGATGCATCTTCATCATTTCGCTTACGTAATAAAGCTGGTTCTGGTGAATAAACGTGCTCTATTCACCGCTTGTGCAGTCTCAGATGCCTCAGCGCGCACCTAGCCGCGGTCCCTTTCGCGATACGGTAGTTCCTCCCGATGCCCTTGAAGGCACCCCTGCCGAACACCTCGACGCACACCCTCACGCGTCTACCGTCGGCGAGGCGCTCGGGCTTTCTGAAATTGAAAAAAAATTATATGAAAAATGAGTCTTCACAAAAATTAAAAAACCCCCCACACAAGTGACCTATTCAGTAAGAACATTCCAATGAGCTCAAACACGATATCTCTGCTAGATGTTGGTGAGGAGTTAGGTATTCTGCAGATTTCAGATGACGCTGCAGCATCAGGTCAAGCTTTTAACTAATATAATTTAAGTAACAGAATACCAAATCTCGTTTCAATCAGACGTGTTGAAGATGCTCACATCTATTTATCAACTGGAAAAGAGCTGGTATTCTTAAAATGGTTCAATGGATTTTCTTGAATCATAGCTAAGAATACTCTCAATTAAGTCGCATTTCAAACAAAAAAAACTAGGTCAAAATCGGTTCAGCCGTTTGTGAGCTACGATGCCACAGAGAGACGCACAATCTACACATGTTAAACTTATAAAACCCCCATTTTTGTATCAGGGGTTGTAATTGAATCTTCCTATTATTATAATCAAAAGTCAAATAATTACTTTGTGAAATAATATTAATTTATATTTTTCAATGAATAAATAAGATCGAATATTTAGTGCTGTTCATTTCAAATGGAACGCCAGTAATAGCGCGTGACGTCATACGTGTGTAAGCGAACGTTACCCAATTGATGCGTTGAGCTGACATTTGTTGTTCCTTATTGACTCTACATATGACGTCACACACATTGCGGTACCGTTTGCACGGCAATTTAAAAATGTCTAAGTTTAGACGTTACTTTATTAAATACAATGCGCGTTATTTATGTGAAAACCATAATGATTAATAAATGAAAGATATTTTAAAAGTTATCCGGTTGCGTAATGCACTTTTTCTCCCGGTAAAAGCGTTCTGTTGGGACGTCGCTACGTGCCATTCGGGCAGCGTCACGTCTGGTAGTGTCTTTCCAATTCAGCGCTCCCCTCTTAACATGTATACTGAACGTGAGATAGACACTTCCGTTCCCACCTACTTGTCCATCTTAGGCTTCTTAGGCTGTCGGTGGCTGTGTTCATAATTCAATTTCGAAACATTTAAACGCATTGGAGTAAATAATCTTTTAACTTTTCAGAAGAACTAGTTGCCTTATCTGGATCAAGAACAGTATCTATTTTTTTAGTAACTTCCATAACTAATTCGTAACTAAAATAACATCCTACGTTCATAACTTAAAATTCCTACATACCTTCACAATGTAAGGCGCAGTGTGTTATAGGAGATGAATTTAAAAAAAAAATTTTTTACCCAAATTTAGCTGTGTCCGGTTCGGCCTCAAGCAGCTCCCTGACCGGAGACTTGGGGGCGGCCGCACTGAACGCTTCTAACTCTTTGCCCATCAGCTTCACGTACGACTTCCATACGGCGCCGAGGGACATACCTGGTGGAACGGTTAATTCAAATATTAATTAACACTTTTTGGATCTTACTCCATAAGAATCGATTTTCATATAAGAACCCCGGTATGCAAATTTTATGTGAAGTGATATTTATAAAAAAACGTTAACTAAAAAGCGTTACGTTTTTCTGCGCAACGTACCTTGCAAACTTTTCACTTTAAAATCATTAACCACTCTTCAAAGTTAGTCGGTCAATCAACCTCCTCTTTGCCTATTGCATATTTAAAGACAATCGTACTTACTTAAGGAGTAAACTCCAGTCAAAGTAGACACATAAACTTTTTTTTAACTGTCTTCAAAGACTTCCTATAACAAGTTTATACGCAAAGCCCTTGTACATTCTTTATTACTCTAATCCATAGGTTCTCAAAAAATTTCTAGCGCCCCAAAAAATCACTTAAATAATACAAAAAATGTGTAGAAGTAACGAATGAAATGTAGCTAGCAATAATAGGTATTTAATTTTAGTTTTAAAAAACAAGCGTTTTCTGTTCCGAAGAAGTTCAGATACATGTATCAA